>JAHARR010000210.1:0-31298 GCA_019191175.1 Fusarium veterinarium
GTCCTGTGCCCCAATAGGGGACTTTACGGGCCTCACGGCCCCCGGACGAAAAATATACATACATACATACATACATGTGGCCTCTTTCCGTATCTGTGAGCCATTCGGCGATGTTCCGACAAATCTTCAGAGTATAACTTATAAGAGACGAGTGATTTTAAAAGTCCTCCCTCAAGTTGGCTAGCTGACGCGCCACCACGAAGACGAATGGTTGCAACATTAGTTGACGTGATGATTGAGCTCAGTTAATCGTCTCTGGGTTTCAACACCGCACTCATTGACAAGGCCAAATATCAATAACCTCACATTAACGCTAGGAGAACTTCCTGGTCTAGTCACTAGAATTCTCTTATTTCTTTATCCCCTTTAAGCTCCCTGAGCCTGTTACAATGGCTAGCTCGCACCCATGCTCGCAAGCCACTCAATCAGCGGTCATCTCCCCCAATTCCACCAGAGCTGATCACAAGTCAAAAACCGGTGGGGAAGATTAGTGTCGGGGATAAACTCTGGGGAAGGGATCTAAACACTGTAGGTCACTGCCATCTGACCCCGGCAAACAAGCAGGGCCGACGCTGCAATGCACCCATTCAGGAACGCGGCCGGTTCAAGCTACCGAACACCCCGGACTTCACCAGATCCTTTCC
Source organism: Fusarium veterinarium (assembly GCA_019191175.1). NCBI lineage: Eukaryota > Fungi > Ascomycota > Sordariomycetes > Hypocreales > Nectriaceae > Fusarium > Fusarium veterinarium. The sequence goes on from JAHARR010000210.1 coordinate 645, forward strand.
GTTTTCTCCACAGTCACTATGCAATCCAAAGTCCCTGTTTTGAGATCAATGTCTGTCAATTATCGCTCTCGTTCCTTGATAAGGTCTTCAAGTCGCATGACGGGAGGTGGCCGGTTCCACCATAAACTTGCAGTCGCTTGCACCTTTTGGTCAATTCCATTAGACATCCTTTCATGCGAGGTAATACGAGCAACGGTTCCTAGTTCTGAGTCGGAGGATATGCGCATCAATTAAATTGGTGAACACTTGGCACTTGGCTGCTCGCACTTATCCAAGGAGAAAATAGCATAGAGGGATCAACACTTACCCCCCAGCTTATGACGAATCCTTCAAATCAGCAGACGCATGGGGATGATTACTTACCCCACTAGTTTAATTCCATGCGGGGTCCCCAGAATCTAGTTCAAACCCCAGAACTTCCAGATGTAGGCAAACGACAGCTCCCCATCATCCCAAAACTGAATACGGAAATTAAGCGCAGCTACAAACATAGCGCAGGGGGGGTAAACTCTTAGCCATTGACGCTACTCATGTTCCCGAGTTCCGGTTAGAGCGAAAAATCTCCCTTGGCGCTACCCCAGCGTATGCGGGGTTGTCTGAATCTCGACCTTTCTAGTCCTCCTGCTTCACGTCCCCGTACAACTCAGAGTACGCGCTAAGATGCGCCAGTCGAGACTACGAACAGGGATGGGATAAACTTTCAAGCGCAGGCATTGCTGTAATTGGCTCAAGACCATTGGACCAGATGCATATATTAAAGGCTGTTCTCTTCCCCATACTTATTTTCGATCCCCAGATCTTCCTCTCCTCCACAGACACAACTCTCCCCCTTGTGCTGGCTGACAATTTCCATCATGGGTCTCTCCGTCAACAACATCTTCGCCGTCAATGAGGACAGGCCGACTCCCAAGTCCGTTTACAACTGGCGCGTTTACACCTGCGCTGCCATCGCGTCTTTCGCATCATGCATGATCGGCTACGACTCTGCCTTTATCGGCACCACGATCGCGCTGCCGTCCTTCACCGAGGAATTCGACTTTGCCTCGTACGAACCCAATGACCTCGCTCTTCTCAAGTCCAACATCGTCTCCGTCTATCAAGCCGGTGCTTTCTTCGGCAGTTTATTCGCCTACATCACCTCGTACTTCATCGGCCGACGATACTCCCTTATTGCTTTCAGCTTTGTTTTCATGCTTGGCGCGGGTATGATGCTTGGCGCTAATGCTGAGCGTGGCTTGGGACTTATTATCGGCGGCCGTGTTCTCGCTGGTGTTGGTGTTGGCGCTTGTTCAAATATGGTTCCCATCTACTGCTCTGAGCTGTCTCCTCCTGCTATTCGCGGTCGCCTCGTTGGTATCTACGAGCTCGGCTGGCAGATTGGCGGCCTCGTCGGCTTCTGGATCAATTACGGGCTTGCTGAGACCATGGCTCCTAGCCACAAGCAGTGGATCATTCCCTTCGCTGTCCAGCTCATCCCTGCAGGCATGCTACTCTTCGGTTCCTTCTGGATCAAGGAGTCGCCTCGTTGGCTCTTCTCCAAGGGTCGCCGTGAGGAAGCCATGAAGAACCTGTGCTGGTTGAGACAGCTGCCCGCTAATGACCTCTATCTCGTCGAAGAGGTCAGCTACATCGACCAGGAACTTGAGCGCTACAACAAGGAAGTCGGCCCTGGTTTCTGGAAGCCATTCACCGCGCTCAAGAGCCGCAAGGTCCAGTGGCGCTTCTTCCTTGGTGGTATGATGTTCCTCTGGCAGAACGGTTCCGGTATCAACGCTATCAACTATTACAGCCCTACTGTGTTCAAGAGCATCGGCATCCAGGGCACCAACACCTCCTTCTTGACCACTGGTATCTTCGGCGTGGTCAAAACCGCCATTACCATCATCTTCATTCTGTTCCTGATCGAGACCGTGGGACGGAGAAAGCTTCTTATTATCGGTTCAGTCGGTGGTTCCCTCTGTATGTGGTTTATCGGAGCCTATATCAAGATCGCAGACCCGGCTGCCAAGGTTGCTGCTGCTGCTGCCGACGGAGCTGAGGCCCCTAAAATGTCAAGCGGTGGAATCGCTGCCGTCTTCTTCTTCTACCTTTGGACTGCCTTTTACTCCCCCACATGGAACCCAATTCCCTGGGTGCTCAACTCTGAGATGTTCAACGAGAACTCCAGGTACGTTTCTTCGGTCGTCCCTCTTTTAAGACACATTGCTAACATGCTGCAGATCACTCGGTCAAGCTTCCGCTGCTGCCAACAACTGGTTCTGGAACTTCATCGTCTCTCGCTTTACTCCCCAGATGTTTATCAAGATGGGCTACGGAGTCTACTTCTTCTTCGCGTCGCTTATGATCCTTTCTGCCACCTTCGTCTTCTTCTTCATTCCTGAGACCAAGGGCCTGCCTCTTGACACCATGGATCGCCTCTTTGAGATCAAGCCTGTGTGGAAGGCCCATGGCCAACTGTCTGAAGAGTTGACACTGCAGGAGGAGGAATTCCGACGCAACGCCGAGGGTGCTGATCTGAGTGCCGAGAAGTCTCGAGCTATTGCTGAAGAAAACGAGCAGGTTTGAAGTGGTTGATATAACAGGACTTCATATTGTTAGAGGTTATAGTCAGACTTAGTTTAACAACTAAACAACGTATTTTCAACTTATGATACAAAGATCTTGATTATTGTCAACTCCATGTGCCATGCTGTAATAGCTATCTAATTCCACTCTATCAGCTACAACAGTTTCAATTTGCGATTGCTGGGTTGATCAGTGTCGAACCTAAGGAAAAAGTCAATACGAGACTAAACATAAGTCGATTAAGAGAAACTTACCTCCGTCAGGATAAACAATCTGGCCATTATAAAACAAGCCACCCTTTCCAGCAAGGAAAAGAATAGTCGCAGCCATATCGGTGTCATGACCAGGTCGTCCTGCTGGGTTTGTCATCTTCTTATCAATGTCGCTCTTGTTACCCTCATCAGACTCTCCAGTAGTCATCTCACTGGGGAATAACCCTGGTGCGATAACATTGACTCGCACCTTGATGTCCTTGGTAAGGGTAGCAATCATGCGGCTGAGGTGGGTAAGAGCAGCCTTAGAGGTGGCGTAGGCTGGTTGGCCCATACTGGAACCTTTCATGGCTCCTGAGATCGAGGAGACATTGACAATTTGGGAGGAATACCCTGGAGTAGTCTCACGCCCTTTGGCCAGTAACGGTAGGAAGGCCATAGACATGTAGTATGGCCCTGTCACATTCGTTTTCAGTGTGTCGGCCCACTGCTGTGGCTCAGTCTTGAGGAAGTGCTCCGAAAGAGCCTTGGCGTCACTTGTGTCTGGTTCGCCAGCCGAGGCTAGAACAAGACCTGCATCAGCACGAGCTCCGGTGTGACAGATCAGTCAACTTACAGAATTTGGTGTTGTCGTCCTCTGCAATCCCAGCGTTGTTGACGAGTAGGTGAATGCCGTTTGGCTCCTTATTGCCGACCTCCTCCGCAAGACGGATAGCCTCATCTCTCTCGCTGACATCACCTGGCAGGACGTGAATGCTTCCAGGACCTGTACCATAGGTCTTCTGGGTTTGTTCAAGGACCTCTTTGCGACGACCTGTGATGTAGACCTTGGCTCCGTTGGACTGCAGTGCTTGGGTGATCATCAGTCCAATACCGGTTGCGCCGCCTGTTACGACTGCAGTGATGTGAGATACATCGAATAAGGCAGCGGCCTTGAGAACTTCATTCTTCGCGTGATCTAGAAACAATTCAACAAATGTTTTTGGTTGAGATGATTTATTGCTGAAAGGGTTGACTTACGAGTAGCCATGGTTACCACGATGCTGAGAATTTAATGCAATGCGTTGGTCCAAATAGAAGATGAATAAAGATGAGAATATTATCCTCCAACACTGCGAGTTTTTAGAGATAGAAAAAGGCTAAATATAAATTTGAAGGAACCATATCAAGCACGTAATATCCTGCAAATACCAGCATCAGTATTCGCGATTAGATGTCTGATGACGCTGAGACACTGTAAATAACGGGTCTAACAGGGTAGCCCACGTCATCGATGTTCGCGACGACTTTTCGCTGGGCTCTACCCAATTATTCAACCCCATCAGTAGAGATTAACCAATAATGATGTAATATTATAGAACCAGAATGACTTTCCATTGCCAGTGCCTCCGATTCCTATATTGATGCCTACCATCGGACCTGCAGTACCCTGTTTTCTGTTTCAAGATAGTGGAAGATTCGACAAGTATGAGAAGAAAGGTAAGATAAAGTGATTATGGTGGATGATCCCTGTTACCTCAGGAGGGTTTTGTTGAGCTTTTCCAGGAGACACCCTTGAACTCTTGAAGCTTGGTTGAACCTCCCATAGGCGTATCATACGCAAGCTGAGTAAAGACATCGTTTTGTGGGGTGCAGCTCAATCCCTTGAACATGAATACACTGCCAGCTGGGAGAATAACAGTTGCACCCAAAGGCTTGACCAGGTCTGCCACCGCTTCTTTGAACATTGTTGCCCCGTCTTTGGCAATATCTTGTCCAATAGCATCTGCGCTCCTGAGTTCATCACCAAAAGTAAACTTCCATGCACTTACCATGCTTATAACGTATATCATATATATAACTATGTTACGGGAGAGTAGATCGAAGTGAGTATTAATCCGCACACTACCAGCTTGCATTTGTCTCGCGGCCTTTTCCGCCTTCTTGAGGTCGTTACACCATATAGAAGCACCCAGTCCCATCGGAGAATTGTTGGCTCGAGCAATGACGTCTTCTTCGTCCTTCCAAGACAGAAGGGGGACAATTGGACCTGGTAGTTTGAACATTAGTTACGGGTTCAGCGAATACTTAAAAGAATTCCCCACCAAAAGGTTCCTCAACCACAATGCGAGAATCTTCCGGCGGTCTGTCAATAACCATTGGAGTGATGAAGTATCCTGGAGAGGGATCAATTTTGCCGCCTGTAGCAACCTTCCAGCCCTGTTTTTCGATGTCTTCGAAGAATGTTTTTACTTTTTCGTACTGCACAGAATCCTGCACAGGTCCATGGCTGATTCCCTCTTGTGATCCATCGCCCGGACTGCCAGACTTGCAGAGACAATCATCAAAGAAGATACAGGGACCGTAAACAGCGAAGAATTGACCAAGAACTCTGCTACATTTGTGGAAAGGTTCATGTTACTCAACCAGGCGATCGCTGCGAAGCATGTAAAGCCAACGCACGAACACACGGAGGTGAAGTAATCACTTATGAGTTGGAATATGGAACCTAGAATCAGTTTGAACGAAGGAACAGGCCGGATCCGCCCAGCCTTGAGGCGATCACATGCATACACTCCTTTGTCGGCATGTCTAGGAAAGGACAGCCATTCTCATTATAGTAAGTAGTTAGATAGGTAAAAGATCAACGAGTGAGAATGGCACTTTAAACCCACTCTTATTTGCTCCCTTGCTGCGCGTGCCACCACCAGAATGGGTCGCGCTAAGTCTCCCGCAATACTGTCCAATCAGATGTGCGTTAATAGGCCGCCTGCGATTTTGCAGTGTGGAGAAGCCCCCTTGGTTGCCAATCTGTCAGTTAGAAGTAAAGCAACAGCTATAAATTACGGCTGTATTACATTGCCAATTGTAAAACTGCAACTGCTGAACAAGGAAAAACACAGCCCCAGATAACTTATTTTTGCTCTCATGATGTCCCGAGACGGTAGGTCACTAATGCCACCCCGACTTGGCGTATCAGTCACTGAATCTCGCCAGCTTTTGCCCAACAGGTCAAGGACCGACTGTGCCTCACAGCTGGGCTGCCTTCTACTCACCCGACTGCGTCTTACTGGCAAGAACCTCCTTCGGAAATATCTACTATCCAATCAGCGGATCTGCCTTCTGAGACAGACTTCGCTATCATTGGATCCGGCGTGACGGGCACCAGTGTTGCTCACACCTTGCTCAACCATCCTCGAGCGGCAGGGCGGATCACTATGTTGGAAGCTCGCACCGCTTGTAGTGGTGCTACAGGCCGCAACGGTGGACATCTTGTTTCCGACATCTGCGATCGCTTTCAAGACCTTGCTGATAGTTTGGGAGCTGAAGAAGCTATCAAAATTTTGCGTTTCTCCGAGGCCAATATTGCAGAGCTTAAAGCAGTAGTTGCTCAGCTGGATGAGTTTGAACAAGACGCTGTGGAACTTCGCGAAGTCAACGCCACTGCCACAATTGGAGACAGAGAAACGTTGGAACACCTCAAAGGCTCATTTGAGCTAATGAAAGCTACCGCTGGTCAAACGAAACTTACATACGGGGTTATTGAAGACCAAGATGTAATTAAGGTCAGTAGTATTGCGCTACACTACGTACGTGAACTTGTGTTGACATCTCTTGTCCCTCTAGAACAAGTACAAGTATCGAGATGGAGTCGCTGTCTCTGAACAAAAGGGTGCTGGGGCTCTTTGGCCGTACCGACTTATCACCATCGTTCAAAAGCGTCTTCTGAACGCCCACAAGAGTCGATTCAGCATTGAGACTAATACCCCCGTCCTCTCTATATCCTCTCAAGGAGTCGCTGGTGAGGCCGAGCACATGTACTTCCTGCAGACTCCACGAGGTGTCATAAGAGCACGAAAGATCATTCACTGCACGAATGGGTATTCATCACACCTACTGCCTAATCTCACCGGGGTAGTTTATCCGCTCAGGGGCACAGTCTCGGTCCAAGATCCCGGCGACTCGTTTCCTAGACTTGGCCACGAGTTGTCATGGACCAAGGCCCACAAGGGTTATTATGACCCGGAGACAAGAACAGTGACGCCTGGACTCTATTATGCGCAACAGAATGCGAAAACTGGTGAGATTGTTATTGGAGGCGAGAGCCAGGAGGTTGAGAACCTGCTCACGAGTGATGACTCGGAAGTAAGCCCCACTGCAAAAGAGCATATCTCATCCATTATTCCCAAGATATTCGTAGATGCTGATAATGCCAAGACGAGGCAAGTTTGGTCTGGTATCATGGGATTTACTCCAGATGGATTGCCTCTGGTGGGCAACTTGGCCCAGAAATCAACTGGGAGAGCGGGCAGTGATGAGTGGATTGCAGCAGGGTTCAACGGTCATGGGATGGATAAGTGTTGGTTGAGTGGTCAGGCTGTTGCCAAGATGGCAATTGGTGAGGATGTGCCTTCGTGGCTGCCAGCATCATTTCTCGTCACTGAGGAAAGGCTGGAGTCTCTTACATTGGAGCGGGCGGTGGGATCAATGGTTGCGGCGTTCCCTAGTGAATGAGAAAGTCTAGCTAGAGTGACGGAATAAATGGCTGTGAATACATTCTTTGAAACTCAAATAGCTGTCGATTCATCATACGTATCAGCGTGAATGTTTGTTGTCTTTCTTGGATATGATCTATGCAAGTAATGCATGTTGTTTATCATGTGCCCTTCTGAAAAGGAAACAAAATGTCCAAAACTATACCTGTTATGGCAGCTAGTCGCGCTGGGCGATGATCAGCAAAGATAACGTCAAAGGATTCAGCCAAACCCAGCCTTGAACCGGCCTATTATCCACTTGCCTATTTGACCAATCTCTTTCCAGTTGCTGACGGTCCAAGCCGGTCATTTTCTCGTGCCATGATTGGACGCTTGCAAAGAGGCTTGATAAGAACCCCGCATTTCGGTAGTTGGAGAACTGTAGGATAAGGGATGGACGGCTTGTCCAAAACTTGGCATATAACATCGTCGCGTCCCGTAATTCATTGACTAGACTACATGCTACAGCGGCTCGTTAACTATAATCATGCCGGAAAACGCTTTGAACATCGACGCGTTGCCTCCGGGCACGCAGCGCATCAATGACTTACAAGCCACCCATATGATTCTGGCTCCTCAGCCCAGTTCAGACCCCAATCAGCCACTGGTACGGATACGCGATCCACGATTCGAACAAGGCTAACTAATTCATAATAGAACTGGAGTCCTTGGCGAAAGACACTCCATATGATATTGCTTTCACTTTATTCCATGATGATGTTCGCCATGTAGGTCCTCCAATCGAACCCCGCCTCATCCCCCGACTAATATTCCGTTTTGAAGCCCATGCATGAGCGTGCCATTCTGGCAAAACTTCAACGAAGAGCTCGGCTTAAGTTATGATACTATGAATAACGGCTATGCTGTGAATATGATAGGCCTGGCTATCGGCTGTATCATCTTTGTCCCCATCGCGTTACGAATTGGCCGTCGTCCCGTTTACCTCGCCACCGCCGCTCTCATGTTTGCAGCTGGTGCCTGGCAAGCCGAGACGTATACTGCTGGAGACATGTTCGGATGTAATGCCATTGCTGGTGTTGCTGGAGCAGTAAACGAAGCGCTCTTCCAAGTCACAGTCGCAGACCTGTTCTTCGTCCACCAACGTGGTACAATGAATGGTATCTATCTTGGCATGGTTCTTGTTGGGGTAAGAATTCTTCCGAGCTTTAACGCTTAGTCTTGACTAACAAGTATAGAATTATCTAGGGCCAGTTTACGGAGGTCAGGTCGCCGTGAAAATGGGCTGGCGCTGGGCATGCTGGTCCTGCACCGTCTTGATAGGCATCATTGGTGTTTTCATGATATTCTTCCTCGAGGAATCCAAGTATATCCCACCGGCCCTGACTGGCCAAGAGGTCCCGACTACCACGTCTTTACCTGACGGAACCCATCTTGGTAAAGTCAGCAGCATCGCCAAACCATCCTCTCCAAATGATTCGCAGAGCAACGATGAGGCCATGCCTCAGCATTACAGCGATACCATTGAGATAGACCACAGTATTCCCATGAAGTCGTACTGGCAACGACATGCATTCTTGACTTTGGACAAGCACGCCTGTCATCAAAGCCGTACCATCTGGAGAGACATCTATGAACCATTTCAGCTTCTCTGTACTTTCCCAGCTGTCATATTTGCTGCACTGCAATACGGTTGGGCTGTTGCTATGCTCTCCCTCTTGGCCGTCACACAAAGTTCTCTGTACGCCCTCCCCCCGTATAATTTCACACCTGCCGGGCTAGGAAATATGAATCTGCCTCCTTTTATTGGCGCGATTTTAGGAGCAATTTTTGGAGGACCGCTCGTGGACTATTTTATCATGCAGATTGCTAAGCGTCGTGGGGGTATTTATGAACCTGAGACTCGACTATGGCTGTTCTTGATACCAGGGTTAAGCATGGCTGTTGGAAGCCTTATGTATGGCTTGACAATTGCCAAGGTAAGTCAGGTCTAATATGAACATGAATAAAGAGGCTGACAGATATCAGGGAATGCCTTGGATTATTAATGCTATTGGTGCAGGCTTTATTGGATTTGCGATCGGAGGTTGCGGCGATATGGCTCTTACCTACCTCCAAGACTCTTATCAACTTGTAAGTTCTTCTCGGTTTCAAAATCCTTGACCATCGACTAATGTATCTCTTGAAGATTGTGGGCCCTGCCTTGACTGGCGTTGTTTTCATCCGCAATGCTATTGCAACTGCTCTTGTGTTCGCCGCCACGCCCTGGATGAATGGAATGGGTGTTTATAATATGTTTGTGGTCTTGGGGTGCCTTTCTGCTGTTGTTGCTTTGACATGTATACCTATGACCATTTGGGGTCGGAAGTGCCGTGTTCAGTTGGCAGGCAAGTATGATCACTATGTCATGAAGCAGTATTGACATGGGATATTGGTCATGTGGGATATCTCAGTATTTAGGCGTAGTGTTTTCTATACAATAGAAACATATTTAGTAGCTCTCATAGCATTCACATGTGAGGTATCGCTCGACTTGTTCAATCTGAGTATTGAGCATTCTGGTTGGGCATTTCGCATTTGCCCGAGTAATGGGAGCCTAGTGGCGATTCAACCTAAGCTCAATCAAGTCAATAATTCCGTGACACAGAGATGAAAGCTCAGCCACCTCATTTCCCCGCTATCATCTGAAACTCCGGGTCATCGGATCGACTTATCTATGCCAGGATCGGAAAGACCCACGGGTTCCGATTGCGGGGAAAGGCTTATCTCGACAGGATGATAACGAACAGACCGAGGATCGGGTGTCACGCTGGTTTCAACGACTCTCATCAATCGCCAGAGTTAATTACTTGTCGCCTATTCCTGCCCCAAAACAATCTCCTCTTTAATATGCCTCGTTCTATGTCTCGACGCGCTTGTGACCGCTGCCACAACCTCAAGGAACGCTGTTACTGGGAGCAAGACACCGAAACCAGTTGTGCCCGCTGTCGTCGCTTGGGCTTCCAGTGCCTGAACAAACGTCCATTAAAGAAAGCTGGCCGCCCACGCTTAGCTGCAAAGCTAGTGCGAGTGTCGATCACAAAAGGTCATCGTGACTCGTCGTCACCAAGTTCTAATGACATCGACCTCACTTGCCTGACCAGTCCAGTTCTCCCCCGCCCTTTATCACCGTTCGATGACCTCTCCACGTTAGAGAAACAGGTGTTTCAGAACTTGCTTCTCAGCGATGCATCAATGGACCGTTGGCTGGTTGGCCCAAGCTTCAGGGAGAGACATCGCCAGTTACTTGTCTCACACTTTATCGCCTCGCGATACACCTTGCGGGACGCTTTCCTTGCAGTCGCTCTAGCCAGCGAGTGTCAGTCCACTACTGAGTGTTACAAGTATGCTTCATTAGCACTGCAGAAGCTGCGAAACTACAGTGTGAGAACGGAAGAAGGTGTTTCGGAATGCCTGGCCTTGGGAGGATTGATCATATCGTTTACCTACTATTGCTCAGCATCACCCAATTCTGTGCCTATATGTAAACAGACTCTGGGTTTGGTGAGAGAAACATACGAGTTGAGCAATGATTTGAATCCCGACAAGCTGGTCTTCCTGTCCTGTCTCATCCTACCCGAGATCCTCAACTGTTTGATGGCTGGGTCCCTCCCATCTCTGAGGTTTCGGTATTTGCCTGAATTCGACCATCATGTCGATCGTTACGTCGGAATCTTTGCTCCATTGCTTCCACATCTGTACGATATTTGCGAAATCAACAATACTCTATCCCTGGATGATATGGATGATTTCCCCTATAAGCTAGAGGCTCTGGGGACTCTCGACCGAACTGAACGACTCGTCAAAGCCTGGAAGCCTCACTTGCCACGAAGCTTCTCTCAACACTCCTCTGCTGCCGAGGTCTCACAGATACTTTGCCAGGCACAGGTTACAAAGCTGGGAGTTATGCTCTTAGTACACCGACTGCGTCATCCATTTGGCACCAACAACGAACCAGCGATTGCTGTGGCTACCTCTATCCTGGAACAATTGGACATTATACGAGCTGCCACCAATAAAAACGTTCTGAACATTACACTACCTTTAATAGCAGCGTGTTTCGAAGTGACAGATGAGGAACAGAGGGAGACATGGTTCTCAAAGATTCCCAGGCTAGTCGGCCAATCGCCGGGATTTTCAAAATATGTGCAGGGTGTCGTCAAGACGTTCTGGAAAGCACTGGACCATTTTGGAATAATGTCTTGGTATAACATCGAGAACGTACTTTCTCTCTACGAACGAGATGCTTGACACTCTTTACGGCGCCTGAGGTGGGAGAACGAAACCAACAATCCTGATCTATCCTCTCAGCGCCCTGTCGACCAAGGCCGATATAGCCATACATTCCTCGTCCCGCATTGAACTAGTGGCTACTTGGATGGAACATGGTGCCCCCTCAGTCAACTCGGAATCATCTACCAACGTTAGAACATTTCCGGAATAAATAGTTGGGGCTATGGACTACTCACAAGGAGGACCAGCTTGTCCAGCCTGTATCTGGAACTCTGCGCCTGGAATGGGACTTGCATTTTCAAAAGGAATTACGCAAGCAGGGTACTGTAAAGCTGTCAGTGCTGAACTATTAGCCGGGATAAGATGACTTGCGTTAAGGACATTCAAGAAACAGGTATAGGGTGGCATCCCATAGTCGTCATGTTTAACTGCCGTATTCTGGGCAGCTGGCCCAACGACAGCATCAAGACCACGGGTTTCCCATACTTTGCGCCATCCTTCTAGCGCAGCTGCTTTCTTGGCATTGAGGAACGACAGCCTTTCCAACGGGCTCAACATCGTCATGTCAGGGAGGTGGATCTTCGCAACTCGCTTGAACTCGGAATCGATACGATCTCGAGATGGAATGCGTGGTTCTCCTGAGTCGGACACAATACGGCTTCCAGTCGAGTCTAGTCCAAAGAACCCCCATGCAATCTCGGTCAGTTCCGCAATTTTGCATTCCTCAGCAGTCAACTCAATGACAACGTGTCTTGCAGCTTTCAGTTGCTCAACAGCTTGCGAAACGGCATTTCGGACTGGTGGATGAAGGGGATAAGAGGGGTCTTCTGGGAGGACACCCAGCTTCAATTTGCGCCCCAACAAGGTAGGCGTCTCTCTCCAAGGAACATCTATTGCTGTTGAGTCCAACCTGGCCGGACGGCTGTCGAGAATCAACTTTGTTAAAGTCACCATGCTCTCCATGTCGTTGGATAATGGACCAGCGCACGCTAGAACAAATTTGAGACCAGGATCACTGCAGCCCTTTTGCCCTCCATAAGGAATTCGTCCGGCTGTTGGTTTGAAGCCGTATGTCCCGCAGCAAAGCGCAGGAATACGGATGGAACCTAGAATTTCATGTGAACAAAGTCTGCTAATAGCAAATGGATGAAGGGAACGACATACCGGCTATATCAGTTCCAATTCCAATGGGAGATCCCCGAAAAGCGACCAATGCGCCCTCACCACCACTCGAACCTCCTGCGCCAAGAGCAGTGTTCCATGGGTTCAGAACACGGCCGAATATGTTGTTATGGGAGTCAGCTGTCTGTACATTCTATTAGCATCCGAAAAGAATCCTCCAAGTGCTGTTTGGGATTTGCTTGCCATCATGGTTTGCGGAACATTAGTTTTGACAAACGGAACTGCTCCGAGCGAAATAAGAATCTCCACGAGAGGGGAATTGGTCTCGGAATAATCATCGAGATAGGCAACTAGACCGATGGTAGCTTGAGTACCAGAAACCTGGAGGCTGTCTTTGAGACTGATAGGGAGGCCATGAAGAGGTCCAGCGAGCTTCCCACTTTCTCGTAGCTCATCTAAATGCCGAGCACGCGATTCTGCTTCGTCAAAGAAGGTTTCAGTGAGGCAGTTGGTCTATTTTAACGTCAGCATGCACTTCGCACCAAGCTGATGGTGATTAAAAACCAGCTGTTGAGCAATTGCTGCTCTCTTAGAGAACGCAGTGACAACCTGGACAGCCGTGAAAGCCCCAGCGGCCAGCTTCTCTATGAGCTGCATGGTGGTAAATGATTCAGTGATGTCAAGCTCGATCTCACTCAAAATTCCAGAACGACGTGGAATATCAAGGGAAATAAGATTGTTCTTATTTGATTGAAGTGGTACTTTGAGTCCGTCCATAATATGAGAGGGGAGCAGCCATGAACTCGGAATGGCTTTGGCCGAACGACTCCGCTTCTCCTCGGCCCGCGTCTCCCATGTTGGGAGGGGCTGGGTAGAGTCAGGGAAAGAGTCAGGCATAGTTAAGATATTTGAAGGTTATATTGTCGTGGAAGGTTGATTGTATAGGATAGCTAATTGAAGTAAATTCGATCTGGTGTGATCTGACTGACTATAAATACATGGATGGTATTCTAGCGGGCACTCTCAGTCGAGATGTTCAGGCCTAGCCCCTCATATTACATAAAAGGAGAGCCAATAGAATAGCCAAGAATTCACCGGCTGAGGGCCTCGGTATGAGTGGGGATGTTCTGCATGGTGTGATACCGGACTGTGCCTTTCCTAAAGGATACAAAAGCTAACTGAACCTTACCTAAGTTTATACATAAATTAGGTATTCGTTAACAAATATTAGTCTACAAGTATTACAGCGTCTAAAGAGATGGTCTGCCCGAGAAGCCGGGTTCTTGAAAGAGCTGGAGCTGTCTAAGTTTGTCAAGCAGCTCTTTTGTCCAAGAATTATTGTAATTATTCGTTGATAGTTCTCGCCTCGCAAGAATATGAGTCCGTCATTACACTCAGATTTAGCTCTTTCTTCAGATATACCCAGTGGACAGAGCTCCAAATCTGCCCTGGTCTCATACCCTGACCTTGAAATTCAGAGACTCGCCAACCACTTCGTCAGACGCGAAGTAAATCAGAGTTACCAGTTTATGCTTGACTGTGGATAGATTCTAAGCAAAGTTGCATTTCGTTCCCTCGTCTGTGATTATCTTAGGCTATCCAAATCACTGGCTCCCATTGCAAGCCAATCACTACTACAAGCCAGAAAGTTTTCCAGGAAACATTCACAATGAAACACCCTGTCATGACCTCCTGGCTACACGACCGTTGCATCGAAGCCAGCTATGCGGACTCTCGTGGCGAAAAGTTTCTTCACCAAGCAGTCACAGAGAACGTGGAGTGTGTTCAACGCCTCATCGACCTCGGCGTTAAGCCAGATTCCGCCGACAAAACCGGCTGCTCAGTTCTTCACGAGGCCCTCAGTGGACCTGGCCATACTCCCATCGTCAAGCTTCTTCTCGATCGTGGAGCAAAAGGCGACACGAAGACTCACTCGGGTTGGTCCGTTCTGCACACTGCTGTTAGTGCGGTGCAGATTGATCACGTCTCGTTGCGAATGAAGCTGAAGAGAGTAGTAGAACAAAGATCGACCCTGAGATGACCGTCGTTGGCGGTATTAAGAAGTGCATTAATCGCTGCATCAAACTCCCACTGACTTGAGAAGTTGGTACTGCGATTCTTCTTAAGGCCTCCTAAGATGTCGGTCGGGAACGATGTGTATGTCTCTGGGGGGTTCTTGAGAGCTTAGAGGGTAGACTGCCACTGGATATACTTGGTGAGCTCGTCGATGAAGCTCGCAGCAAGTTCGGGATAGAAAGGCATCGACTCGAGACAGTCCTTGGCAAGTTGGGCTGTCACAACAGGGGAAGAGTTGCTCTCGCTGACTGCTTTGGAAATGCGTGCGCATGGGTCGACAGTTGCTGCAGTCACTGCCAGCGGCAGGGTAAGTGATAAAAGGGAAAGAATTAGATATTGGACCTTGAAGGGGATTAGGGATTATTGTGGTTGTTTAAAATATGAACTCTCTGGCTGTAGATATTTTGGATAACTCAATGAGCGTTTAGAACAAGCTATAAAGATGTTTACCAGCAGGAGAATGTAGACAAGCTCAAGAACCTTGAATCTACGGAATCGCTCTACGGCAAGGTCCAAGGACGACAAATTGCTGTATGCCTCGTGCGATCATCATATCTACATAAGCCAACTCCTTCATTATGGAGTTAATTGTAAGAGTTTTCGGTTTGGTCAGTATCTTCGAGTATGATTGACGGAGAACATGGAGTGGATTTTGCCCAAGGAGACGGAACCTTGGTCAGGCAAGCTCCTATACCCTTGAAAACTATGTGATTGGTCTTTTAGCGACCTCTTTAGGTCTGAACTAACATTCTATTGATAGAAAAAGTTGCACTCAAATCTGCCCAGGTAAACCGAGCTATCGAGTTGGGAAAAGAACTTAGTATAGCCACTATGGCCAAGAAGGGTGCCTCGCCGAAGCTGAAAGACGATGGTGGTGGCTTTGTTCTTGATTCCTTAAGCATTGGCATTGCGGCATTGCTGGACAGGCGTGGGCTGGAGGATGTTCTGGTTGATGTCGTGCGTATCGGTGGCGACACGGATACAAATGCTGCGATTTCGGGCGGTTTGCTCGGTGCGAGGGACGGCGAGGATGGAATTCCATTGCGTTGGAGAACAAAGCTACAGTATGGAGAGGAGTTTAAAAGCATCGCCCTGGGCTTGTTAGGTAGATCATTGTGAGCTAGGAGTGGTATCGTCAAGCCGAAGGGATACACTGTTGAGCAGCCTGGGCCAGTCTTGCGTTCCTTACAGTTGGAATCTCTCATCATTGCATAAACACAACCCATCCACAAGCTAGCTCTCGCCCCCATTCGCCCCACCCTGCATGGAGGACTTTTGTAAAGCATCCTTGGATAATTGCGTGACTCAGAGGCTGACTTGCAAATTTAAGAAGCAAAAGAATATAATATAGCAGAATTTAGTTTAACCTTTATATAGTAGGTGTCTTTTATAGGCAGTTCTCTGGCTAATTTGCCAAAAAGAAAACCACAACTCACTTATAATTAGAGAGACTACAAATATAAAGCTGCTATTACATAGGATTATTTATTAGTAGTTAGCCTTATATTATTATTATTGTCGAGGATCTTGTAGATATAATAAAACCTATGCTGATTAGCTTATGTTGTTTGTTCTTAGGCAGTATCTATGTTACTACAGAATGTGTCTTAAGACTGTACTTGGGAAAAGGCAAGCGGGGAAAAGGAAGAATAGTGCTATGTGTGGAATATGTATAAATTGTAGGCAGAGTAAACTAATTATCTACCTATAACTAGGATATGCAATAGTTGTGGTAAGATATTCACGAGAAAGGATAATTTGAAATGGTATATAGATGAGAATTATAAAGGCCAGAAGCGAGGGGGGGCTACTGCCTGATTTATTGTTCCTATGTAAAGAGAATTAACAGCTCTGTCCCTATCGTGTTCTCTTGGCACATTCATATGCGCAATAAACCTAGGATCGGGGTTTAAGGGCCTGTTATTGTGCTTATCTCAAAAGTCAAAGGCCGAGAGACTGTATAAACAAATTGGAAGATCTATTAACTTAGTGCACTGGCTCAATCTGCTCAACCAAATAATATTTGTCTTGCATTTCAGATGTAAAATCCTTGAGTTGATATTCATCGAGGATCTTTTCTCTTCTAATTATCTCCAAATATTTTCTACCAAGTTTCTTATGGCTAAAAAAGTAATCAACGCTAAACTTGCTTTTTTATGAGGCATGTTTCCCAAGAGGTAATGCAATAAATGCATATTAAACATTCCTGATATTGTAATCCAAATGTCATTACCCATAACCTCTGTAAACCCACGTTGCACGCCAAATAAAGCAGTATTCCTTTTTATCTGGTTGATCATATGTGGAATATGCCCTCTAGAGTAACTTATGATTACTTCCAGCTTAGGGTGACCGTCAAACCTTTTGCTGGACAGTAGGCGCAGGCCTGTGGTCACGGTGCTGGCATGCTATCAGATCGCATTACTCTTCCATATCCCTTTGGGTCAGTGGGATACAATTAACGCCTAGAAGACCTTTGGCCTCAGCATCAGCTTCCCGTGACATGTTCTCCTTCTCTATAGTCGTCTTTCTCGCCAGACCATTTAACTCGTAAACCAAGACAGCCCTTGTAAATAAAGCCGCGAAGACAAAGGTGTAGATAACCGGCAAAGAGTCTGCCAAAGGGATAAGAACAATGCTACCAATGAGAACAGTGCCAAGAATGATATGAAGACCTCCAATCACTCTGACAGCAGTCCCAAGAAGGTTCTGTTGAAACCGCCTGTTGTCTCGACGCCTGAGTGTAAGGTTTCGGCCTTGGCCACAAGGAGTCAGCTCGCCAACGATAAAGCTAACAAGATTGCTTCTTGATGTCGTCCGGCGGAAGGTCAAGGCGAAGACGCCAAAGCTTAGCAGGTAGATTGGTATGTTCAGAAAGGCCCAACCAAACAGTATAGATGTCTCTGGCAAGCCGTAAATGTAGACGACCATCGGGGCAAGGGATATGGCCTGATACGTGAACCTATAGACTTCCCAGAACAAGTTTCCCGTCGCGGCCAACCCGATGCCATATTCAATAAGAGACACAAGAACCTTTGCAGCGAAGGAGCGTCCATCTAAAATGCGTAGGGGTACAAGGGGCTCGTTGTTGTTAGAGGCTTTCTCCAATATGGCCTCGTACTCAAACTCGTTAGGGTTTGGTGACATTAGTCCAAAGCCTAGGAGCATGGCAAGGATTGGTCTGCGGGTGCTCAAGAGGCTTATCTCAGCCATGCTAGGTCCAAACTGTACCAGACCTCCGGGAAGAAGCGCCAGCAGGATAGCTGTGACGGCCATGTTTGCTTTGTTGACCTCTCCATAGACATTGAGAATACAGTTCATCAAGTCGCTTGAGTAGACGTGAGCACCACCTTCTTCCTTTAGGTTCTCATCGAAATAGGCCTCGAACTCTTTAGGGCAATCTTCCTTCATCCAATGTTCTTTGGAGTATGTTTCTATTGTGGGAAACCATGACCGGAACTGGGAGCGAGACCGGTCGAGAACCGCGGAGACGGTAGATATGTACAGCCCATGAGCTGCCAGAAGGCATATCACCCGCAAGAGACGCATTGTATAGTAGATTGGCGAAGGTCGTTATGGAGTTATAAAATGCCAAATTATTGGTCCAAGGACGAGAGAAATGTTGTGTGCGAGAAAGCGGGGTCCTCGCCCAGAGAAATAGTAGAAATAGTCAGCGCTTTTAAAGTCCTGTCCTAGTCATTGCGGTAATTATTGAGTAAGAGCTGAAAACACCCTGCACCACATGCTCACCTTCTTCCAATTAAGAGGGCCAATGTTGCTGCTAGACCCAGTTGACGCAGGGGTCTGAATCCTGAAAGACAGGGGGCAATTTGGGGGCCGAAAATGTGAGCAATAAGGATTGAGCACCAGCGGCTACAGCACCCGTTTCGCTAGAAGCTTGTCAAATCGGATCAGGTAAGAGGCACGAACCGATTAGTGGTTGTAAAAAACTTGGTAAATGGATGTTATCTGTAGCCCCTGTGTTCTCTGCCCAAAGTCAGCCGAGTGCGCATCGCCATATTCGAGATTAAGTCATCACGTGCAAGTTACTGCAGTCACCTTTGTTGCGTCATGATGGAAAAGAAAACATTTAAGTATTATCATATTAACTCAATCCTAACACCACTCTCCCAAGTTATCCCAGCTAGCAAGAAATGTGGCCCAATAAACACCGATTATACCAAGCGCTATAAATCCTATTGGCTCTATGCCAATACTCTTCCAAGCATCGTATATTGCCATTCCAAACCTGCCGAAATGCAAGCGAATATGCATGCGAATACACCAGAACGATAACAGACACTCAGTTATCCGTCTCATAAGAAGATCGGGGAGTTGATGAGGCCGACTGGACTGTCTTTGCGACAGTGCGAGGAGAAAGTGATGATGGTTGAGGATAGTAGGCATTGACTACGGCATTCACAGACTCGTGATGCTCTTTGGCGTGACGAACGACAGCGGCCCAGATCTTCCGAGTGTTGTTCTTGGTAGACTCCATTGTGATATTGAGTTGAGGGAGTAGAAGTGGGGTAGCTGGCAGTATGAAAGATTACATTTTAAGAATACTTAGATATATCTTTTAAGGCTTATTTATAAATTTAAAAGAAAATTAAGTTTAAATAATAAAAAGAAGTTATTTTTATCTTATATAAAGTTAAAAGTAATTATAATTTCTTAAAGGATCTTTTAATTAAAGGTTTATTAATAGTAATTAAAAAAACAAATTCAAGGTTTTTTCTTAAGTTATAAATTTAAGAAATCCCCTTTAAATCTTATATATAAAAGGAAGCCTATAAAATAAAACAGCCTTATTTGAATGGAAGTTAATTACTTAAAAGCCTTCCCAAATTCGACTACTGAAGCTGTCCCGCGGTTCCAGGCTCGAGACACTCAGCGGATGTCTTTTCGTGGTCGATTGGAGTCACGCCAAGTCTATAGGATATTCTGCCTTATCTTATACTTAGGCAAATCACAACGGAGATACATCACATTCAAAGCGCATATTTCTAGGTGAAGGCGAAGATACGAGAGTCCTCCCTACCGCATTCAATTGTAACCGAGCTTTACGAAGCCTGCGCCAGAAAGATAACTTAATATTACTATAGGTCGATTCTATTTGCATTGATCAGTTATCTCCTTGTGAATAATCTCATCAGGTCGAGTTAAGAAGGACTATATACTCTAGTTCAGCATAGATTCATACTTATATAGGAGAAGAAGAGCATAGAGTAGATGGCTCAAGCACTACGGCCATAACTCTATTAAAACATCTTTAAACGACAGATACCCCCGATATATTTTCCTTAAGTGAGCCCGCCAATATTGCCATTCTTAACAAGCTCTTTTCGAGGTCTTACTTTGCCCAAGTATAGATCGTCCAAGAGCTTCTTCTTGCATAGTCTATCACGCTTCATTGCAGGCTGCTATCACTTAAAATATCTAATGAGTTAATCTCTCAGCTTTATTTACAAGGGGTCGAGTTTCCCCTATAGGTGCGATTTGTTGGTAAAACGAAATAATGATTGCCACGAGTACCTGTAGACTTAAGGGAATTACTTGCTGTGACCGGTATCTGCGGAATAACAGATCCGCGTGACAAGTTTTTTGGGCTTACTAGGACTTATTAATGATATCCAAGCTTTAGACTTGACTCCTGATTACGAGCTAATGACCCGCAAAGTTTATATCGGTGTTGCTGTATACCTGATGAAAATACATCATTGTTGCGATCTCACCCAGCACGCAAACCCCTACTGGATATATAGTTCACAACTCGTAACTCGTGAACTCTTATGGTATCCCATCATGGGTCCCTACTTGGGATACTCACGTACCGTTGCAATCATCCCAGGACTTCTAGGCACACAGAGCAGAATCAGACAGACTGCAAATAATTTGCTGAAGAAGATTGCGACTTGAGTCATTTACGATATGAACCCTTGATGGTTGGCCCTATGATATGGATTCAAACTGCAGAGAAACAGACCAACGCTATAAAACAGTCTATGCTAATCCAGCCTTTCTTGGAACAATGGTTGAAATAGTTTGTCGATTTATTCATTGGTTTATCCCTACAGAACGCGGTCTGAGACAGAAAGCAGACGAATTCTAACCAATATCACTGACGGCCACGAGTATATAACGAATTTCTGGTGTCTCAAAGACAACCTGGGACTTGCAATTCGGAGTACTGCGGCTGGTGCATCTCACATGGGGCAGAGACGCTCAAAACAGACCTCAAACTCACCTAATTAGAATCGAGGGATGCGCCGCGTTATTTTTGGCAAACGACATCGATGGCAAGTCATTAACGTCTTATCTGCCCCCCTACTAGAATGACTGGTATTTCTAGGTGGAAAAGCCATGCCTCTAGTGCTGAACTCGTCAACGTCCCTATATTCTGTTAGCGAGGTAATCATGTGTAATTAGACGAATTTACTTGCGCTTTTAGGATGGGCAGGAACTCAGTGAGTACCTCATGAGTATCTCTCAACGAGTCTGAACAGCAGGCTAGCGCAAGGTCCATTTACAGTGGGATGCCTCTCGCCTCCAACGAAGCAATACTGCCATCGTCTGGAAGAAGCTCACGCAACTCGCGTTTGCATAAGCTGTGCGCTTACCCTTCCCACCAGAGTACAGAAGTCGGGACCAAGTGGGATGTCTACCGCAGGCGCCTTGGAACCATTTGAAACCCAGTGATTGGAATATGATTCGGAAATCTTCTCAAGTTCCTCCGCTTGTGTCGAGAGATGCTGACATACCGAGTATATCCTGCTGAGACTGTAAATGCGAGATGTCCCTAAATCACATGCAAGTTCAGTGACTGTAGCGAGGAACTCTTTCACTCCACAACAGGCCTGGTGGAAATCGCGGGGGTTTGTAGCGGGGTCGGTGGTCGTGGTTGTGGTCGTGGTCGTGGTATCATCCTGCCTGCTCGCAACTGACTCGGAGATCGATAGGCTAGACAACTGTCCCTTGGATATTGATGATTCGGTTCCCATGTTCTCATAGTTTTGTCGTATCTCGCAATCAGTGGTTGTGGTTTCAAAGGGGAGGAACCGGGATCCCAGGCCCTGTTCGGTGGTTGCGTAGGGCTCATGCAGTGGTAGGTGTATGAATGGTGGCGTGGGTTGCGATAAGTCGTCGCTATCGTCGAGCGAAATAATAAGTGGAACGTGTTCGACCTCGACCCAGTCGCTGTCACTGTCACTGGAATTTTCACGTCGTCCAGACATTTTGGTGGCTGTAGAACAGACTTGTGGTACACGGTACGGTGAATTTTAAGACAACTTCATGGAATATGACATAAAAGGTGCTGATGCTGGTGCTTCCTTGGAGCTTGGTTTAGACTGACGTTACATTATCAAAGCATGTTTCTGGCTTGATTCTAGCCATAAACAAGAGTGATACCTAGGCCAGCCTTAGGAAAGAGTTTTAACCAGTAAGCACTAACCTCATATGAACAAGAACGCCGAAAGCCTACTCATATATTACAGCCTCAGGCCCTGTATGGATGTACGTGTGCTAGATCCTCACAAACTCTAATTTACAGTCCCCAAGGGAAGTACAGGGTTGACAGGGCTGTGAGTCAACTACCGTCGAATAGACCCGATCACTGACAGGATCCTGGCCCCAGTTGGAGACTGTTGATATGACGCGCCAGTCTGCTAACCCATGGAATTCTCCCCTTGTGGACACCAGTCAAAGTAGTGCAACGCGTCGATTGCGTAACCCAAGCCAGATTCAAGGATGGGTTAGACTAAACATCTAACGACGCCATACCTCTCCGTCAGTGCCCTGTCAATCCTCGAAAACCCTAGAAAATGGTGGCGGCTGTTGCTTAGAACCACGCCAGGTTAAAGACAAGCTACTTAAAGCTAATCCTAACCTTTATCATGTGCTAACAGAATATACCAAACCTCTCACTCTTCCATAACGATTCTTAAGCTCAACAAGCTTATCAATCCAAAGATCACACTTCTCGGCATACGCCTTCTTGAGGGCTTCATCTATATCCGCCCCTGCGTTAGCCAAGACCTCAGCACCGCTCCAGTGACACAATCGGATAGCAAGCATCAACGCAGAATCACCTCCCAGGTCGTAAGCATCCAGTACCGCTCTGTCATCACCACTACACAAAGACCTTAGCTTTTCGGGTTTCATTGCACGAACTGCTTGGTGCAGAACTGTATCGCCGTATGCATTCCTGGCTATATCATCCACCACAGAAGGTTCGGTATCCGTTGATAAAACTTCGTGGAGAGTCTTCTCAATCTTCTTCTGTCGTAGTTTTCGTGCTGTGAATAGTGCCTTTCTTTGATTGTAGAAGTCATCAGGGTATGCAGCCAAGACCTTTGCAACCAAGCCTTCATCTCCAGCCTTGGCTGCTGCAATGATATCTTGGGGCTGAAATTCCACTTGACGCTCGCTTAGAATAGCCTTTATCCTTGTCAGATTGGCGATTGTTGCAACTGCATATGGTGTCTCTCCGGTGTCACGATGCTGTACGTTCAACTGTGCCCCGTGCTCGAGAAGGGCCTTTACCATCTTTTCATCTTCCTCCTGCACAGCTGTATGCAGAGGCGTCTCCCCTGATGAATTTGTCGATGAGATGTTACTCATGGATTTGATCAATAGCATCGCAGCCTGGTCCGATTGCTTCCGAATAGCATTGCACAGCGTATCAGTGAAAGCTGTCAGCCGCCTACTTTGACGTTCATCAATATCCTTCTTAACCAGCAACTCGGCAGCCTTGTCAGCCTCCACGAGCTTGGTCAAGCTTGTGATGTCGGAGAGCTCAATGGCTTGTATGAGGGGTGTCCCACTGGTAATACTTGGCGTGGCCAGAAACTCAATCAGAGTCTCTGGCGCAGTCTGAAGAATGTTGTCGAGAATGCATTGTAAGTTCTCATATTTCCGATACCTCACCGCCACGGTAATTGGAGTATCATCCTTCGAGGTTAGAGCTGCCAGTGTAGCATTGTTCTCTAACGCCCATTTCAAGAAAGCACTATCGTCTCTACCAGCGGCTATGTGGCAAGTACTGAGGTCAGATCCATCATGGCTGGTGACATCAGCGCCCTTTTCGAGAAGCAGATTCAAGATTGAGAGAATCTCAGGATCGATATCATTGCCTTGTGTTGGAGCAACGTCAACGAGACTGTGAAGAGCACTGGATAATATCTCTTTGCTAAGTGGCAGATTGTCAATCATAAAGGTTGTAGCAGGCCAGTTGAAGTGGTTGATTGCCACATGTAACAGGGTTCGCCCTTCTTTGTCGACATAAGAGGTGTTGGCTCCTCCATCTATGAGACGCGTCATCAAGCGTACGTCATGGTCATATCCGACCTGTATAGCGAGGTGAAGTATGTTGTCTGGAAGCGTGGTAGCTTGAACAGGCCAGGTATCCAGTACCATATGTGCAATTTCAAGCGTCAACCTGTCGCCCGACAATGCCTCTGGTAGAAGCTGCTTGTGTGCAAAGGCACTGTCTAGTCTTTGCTTCAAGGTCTCTATGAATACTCCGCCCTTCTCGAGACAATCAGGCAGAACAGCCAGTATACTCTTTGCTGTCGAGACTGGGATTAGCTTCTTGAAGATGGTTGTTTCAGATAGTATCATCGATGCTTTGAGGCATTCGCCGTTTTCCTCTAACAGGCCTATCTCCTTTCGGCCATATGCCTCAGCATGGCGAAGGAGCAATTCAACCCCAGCCTTGTAGTTGCTGGAGACTGCCAGAAGTAATGGTGATGAGACTGCCAGAAATAATGGCGACGAGACTGCCGTCTGCGGTTGGCGTTCGGATGATGATTCCGGTGCCCACTCCTCTGAGCGTCGACTTAGGCCCCCGATAGTTGCTGCAGCGGACCGTCTCGGCCTGTATCCCCCGCCATATTTCCCTGTCATCTCAGGGTCAGGTTCTTCCATTTCTCTTTCAGGCTCTTCTTGATCATATTCCCAAAATCGCAATTTCGGAACATTAGAGGTGAGTAGCTCTGTGGCGCAGTCCAGATTCTGCTGCTTGATAGCAGCATGCAGAGGCGTCCATCGGTTCTTGTCACCGATTTCTACACAGTTCGGGTTTGATAACAGGAGCTTGACTACTTCCAAATGGCCCCTATCAATAGCGTAGAGTAGCGGGCTCCAACCACGACTGTCGGGTTTATTTATGGCTTTTGGAGTAAATGCAAGCATCAGACATTTCAACCACGTCGCGCTTCCAGTTTGTGCTGCAAGGTGGAGTGGCCCGCGCCCATCTGGCATGGTCGTGTTCTGGCTCGCCATCTCCGCGAGTGGTGCTGCTAGACCATCCCAGTTGTTTTCAATGGCGATGAAGAGCGGCGTTCGTCCGTCTTCCTCACAGCGATTCACATTTGCACCAGCTAAGATAAGTTTGCTGACAGCTTCTTCGTTTGCACACTCGATAGCTAGATGCAAAGGGGTTCTGCCTCTTTCATCTGTTGAGTCGATAAGATCAAGTGCCAGAAAAAGATCGATCACCGAGTTTTGATCGTTCTCGATAGCCATATGTAGCGGCGTCCTACTCCCCACTTTGGCTTTCGATATCTGCCAAGTCGCTTTGCTGAGATGGCTATCTTCCAAAAGGATTCTTGCCAGACTTGGCAGCCCATGGGCAGCAGCGACGTGCAGTGGTGTGATTCCAGGAGGATACTTGTAGTATCCGTGAAGATAGCGTGCTCTGCGTACCCAGAACTTGAAATAGTTCGAACTAGGTTCGAAGAACGGAAGTAGAACAGAGGTCCAAATATCTTTAAGATCGGCGTCTGAGAGTTTTGAAGCATAGGCTGGCCAGTTGCTAACAGCATGTTGGAGGAATGGCGTATTGTTAAAGACTTCGGGACTGATGTATAGATCGTCATCCTCCAGCGCAGCCTCTACTTCTTCGACAATGCCACCAGCCGAAACGTTCTCAATGGTCAGATACTGAATGCAAGCCGTGAGAAGCTCGATATTGCCATCAGACTTATCAAGATATAGCTCATTATCCCTGTTTCCTTCTAGCCTGGGCGATTGGAGAAACTCATACACGGAGTAGTGTGCCAGGTCAATCTTTGAGGTTGCCTGAGACTCCCGAATCAAACTTCCGCAGAGCTCAAAGACGTAACTCTTTTCACGCAGTGAATTTGACTTCACATCGTCGAGAGTCCTTGTGTCCGACGTAACGGCGATTCCTTCAACCAATTCTGATAAGTCGAGGGGCTTATTAGCAAACATGACAAACTGCAAGATACGCTTGGCAAGCATTTTCTCTTCTTCATCTTCGAGGGTTTGAAAGGCCTGCTCGAAGGTCTTCTCGAGGTTGCGAGGTAGAGCCTGCACAAGCTTTGGACTGAGAGCTGTTCGGACGCGGGAAAGATGATCAATCTGACATATAACCCATATAAACCTGTAGAGGCGGACCGTTAGCCATTGGTTGTGAGATTTGGTGACTACTTACATTCCATCAGCGCGAACAATCAGCTCCTTGATGACCGCCTCAACTTCAGATCCGCGAAATCGGCGCTTACTGAGCTTTTTGCGGACCAAGCTCTCAATGTCTGATGCAACGTCTGTCGACGTGATTGCGATTCTGAAGCATGATGAAAAGGCATCTTCGAGACCCATTCCAGCTCTACTCGCTATCAGAACTTTAAACTCAATATTTGCCTCGGGTAGAGTCTCCAAAAAGTCCAAGATCTCCCAGTAGCCACTCATTTCGTCCAAGCCATCGATGACAAGGAGAACTCTCTCGAAGTAATTAGAGAGATCAGTGAATAGATCTTGCAGGTCTTGGAGACTTGGGTGAGCAGATCGCTTGCGATGTTTTTCGTAGACATTATTCACAACTTCCAAGAGGGCGCTTATGTTGGAAGATTGTTTGAGAAGCTGACCTATGAGCGACCCGACTAGATTCGTAGGCGAAAGACTGGATTGGTTGGTGAAGCGACAGTAGTGGTAAACTACAGCATTACTTCCAGGCTCAGGCGTAGACTCTTGAAGCGATTCGATAACCTTGGATCTATAGACTTGTTAGCTATATTGTATTAAAGGGTCTTGAATGCAGAAACCCACATAACCACCGACTTCCCTGAACCCTCTAGGAGAATATTTAGCACTAATAGCACGTAGATCAATGTACTTACGTGTTCCGTTAAGGCATAATAATGCTGAACCTGGACAGGATAACCAATTGTTGAATTCTTCCCTCTTCAAAATCCACTCAGCCGATGAGGTATCTCGTTGCTTGCATAGATCATTGTGCTCATCTTCTGTTGGTGTGCCAAGCCACTTGATGATCTTTTCTTGTTGCTGAACTGCACAGTATCATTTGAGCGCCAGTTTCGCAAGGAGGAGATAAGTACTTACTTTGACCAGCATCTACCAACTTACCAACTGCCCTCTCAACGCCCTTCTGAGTTTCGCCTAATGACTTCAACTGAGTCACAATCCCCTCCATCTGGATCTGGAGGGTTTCGGATTGAGAGCTGGTTCCATATCAGTATTTCTTCTCTCTTGGGTGGGCCAAGAAAGTCTTCACCTTTGCTCAAGCTGAAAGCATAGGACAAAGAACATCTTGTACTGCTCAATACGTCGAAGTAACTTCACGGCCTGCTCCTCCCGTCCACCAGCTTTGATCAACATCTCAATGCGATTTGACTTTGAAAGCTTGGCTAATAGCTCATCGATAAGCTTTATCGTAAGCTTGCTGTCTTCAATGGTGTTGTGAACAGCCTCCAAATCGACATCGAGAGTGTGAAAGGACTCTAGGTGTGCCTTTACACCCAGCAAGATGCCCGAGAAATTGGCTGTCTCATTAACCAGCGTCTTTATATCGCTCGTATCCTCATTCAACTTCGAGTTCAACTTATAGCCAGCTGATATAACAGCACCCGCGAGACTCACCAGGCCAGCAATACTGGCAGCGAGCGATAATGGATCCATGATTGCGTTGCAAGAGAAAGATTGAAGAATTATGTTGAACCATGTGCGGGGAATTCAGCCGCACGATATTTCAGTAAGCAGAGTGGTACAAGCCCACATCAACTGCAGAGCTTCTTACTGGTTAGGAAATGCGGCCCATCTTATCACATAGACTAGCCCCTTCAGCTATTAGCCAAGCAACAATGGAGTTCCGTATGGAAACAAACGGAAGGCAACACTAGACCCGCGCGACATTCTTGATCTTAAATTTGGCGCCTCAACCGAGCAGGGCATAGTCACTACATTGATTCCATTGGTTGATTGGTGGTTAAAGCTTATAATTCTTTTTATTTTTTGTTTTCGCTTGACATAGGTAACAAACAGTAGCATGTTTCACAGAAGCAATCCACCTTACTATTAATGTTACTGGATTATATAGAACCGATATATCATCTGAGCTTTTACTATAGATTACTTAATCATGATCAATTTCCCTGTTTCCTCCTACTACCAGCTTAGGCAGTGAAGTTGCGGTGAGCAAGCTCGTAAACAAAACCAGCAGTAACCTTAGCATGTTCAATGACGTGACCAAAGTCAATATGCGCAATAGTATCGTTAGGAGTGTGGATGTAAGGGTTGTGGTTTCCGAAAGGCGTCTCGAAGAGGAATGACGAGGGGAAGCCGTTGCGGTTAGCCGAGGCGTGGTCAGAGCAAGCATAACCGCAAGTAGACTCCTCATAGGGAATATCGGCGTATTCCTCAATGAGGAGCTTGAGAAAGTCGTTCTGTGTAGGGCTGGTGTTGTCGGTGACGAGACCGAAGCGCTCGACTCCGTCACGGCCCTTGTAGCCAACCATATCCTGGTTGAGCATAGCCTCGACTTGGATGCCGAGTTGGGCGTAGTTGTTGAAGATGTCCTGAGATCCGAGGAGGCCAGTCTCTTCGGCTGAGTACCAGTGGAACTCAACAGTGTTGAGATGATCGCCCTTGGCAATTCGGGGATCCTCTAGGAAGGCAGAGAGGAGGTTCAAGAGCATGATAGATGCAGAGCCATTGTCATCGGCACCAGGAGCACGACCAGCTCCACGATCGTTGGAAATAACCGAGTCAAGATGAGAACCCGTGACAACAGTCTTGAGACGGACTTGTCCAGGAATCGAGACAATGATCGAAGGCTGCGACCAAGCCTGGTGCTGGACCAGTCGGACCGAGGCATAAGGATGCTTGCTCTTCTTGATAGCCTTCTGGATCTCCTTGTGGAGCCACTGAGCAGCTTCAACTCCGAAGGCAGAGTTGAAGTAGCGGTTGTGGAATGAGGAGAACTTCTTGAGTTGCTTCTCAATGTTCTTGACGTTGACTTTCTTGACGATCTTGTTGACGTTGGCTTGGTGAGCAAGCTTTTCGGGGAATTTGCTGGTCGTGCTGGCGAGACGAGCACCTGAGGGAGCGGCGCTGTGATCCTTCCACTCTGTGATGTCGAAGAAGTGAATGTGGTCCTGCAAACAATCAGCAATCAAGCCTCTCTACCTGCTAGTATGTTACAGGGGAACGTACGTCAATCATCTGAAACTTCTCGTCCTCAGTAACTTCGACAGTCTCACCGGGTGCCGTCTCTAGTGTGTAGAGTTTCTGCGCGCGCTTTCCGGCTCCAATTGGTACAGTAGCTGTAGCCGAGGCAGCCAGCGCCGCCATGAGAGGGACTGTGTAACGCATGATATGTAGTTGGACGGTGCAAGGTCAGAAGATCAGAGAATGGGCCCGATAGCGAAGGAGGGAGTATTGACGAAAGAGGCCTTGCAAGTGGGTTGAAACACGGGCAATGTGGACAAACCATCATCTTTATATACCTGCAGATCCTATGCAAACTCCGGTTGCCCTGGATCTCAATAACACCAAGCCTCGTGATATCTCCATCCCCTGCAAGAAACAATTGGCATTGAACGGTCAATGCGACGTTTTGGTAAACGATTCGTCTGCATCGTCGGTTGCCAAGTCATTGGGTGACATTGCCTACTCCACGTTGGGAAGCTCATGAGGGGAATTGCAAAAGAGCCAAGCGGTCGGATTGAAGGACATTGGTTAATTAGTGGAAAATCGCAACAAGGTCAGAGATAAACATGACGCGGGTCAGCATTCGTTCCTGGGTAGTATGCAAGGAACGCTGGGCACTTGGCGTTTCCCCGCATCTCGATACTGAATGATACTGGTTCAATTAATGGTCTTGAAAGTCGAAAGTCATTCTACAAAGCAATTAACCCAAGGATAGAATTAATCGTGACTTTTTGTTAGCTTGAAGGGTAAAATTTAAGCTTAATTGAAACCATGTCTTCCTCAATATTCACCGCTCCGCATCTTCTTAGCATGCGCTTCAAAAGTTCTTTGAGAGGGGTAATTGGGCTCGGCATTGCAGGAACATGCCCTTATAGGCAGGTCGCCTGGTGATCATCCCACCTTCACCCATAGTTGGAAGGTGACGAGAAGCCTTGGGAGGTGAGCTTTTTGCTGAGTAATCCGATGACAGAGCTTCGCTTCAGCATCTATTTCTTAGAAACACATGTTGCTCGAGTTTCTTTCCGCTCAACCACTGGTTACTAATGCGATCTCTGACAAAGACTATACATTCAGCAGACTATGCATAAAATTAATTCCTCTTCCATCTCGTACCACCCTACCAACTCGAAATCGGGCACCGATGTAGATCTTGGTGGCTTATGCTCGCCAAATAAGCAGCGAGGGTCTGTTATCATCCCCATAACTACCATTATCTTATATTTGGTTAAGAGCTGACTTATCTATGTGCCTAAGTTCTTCTTAGACCAAGTCATCGCAATACACCTTTACTTAAAGACATAATTCACTCTCCTCAATATGCACATAAGTCTTCGTGACCGAGCCGGATACCCTATACAAGACGACTCCGATAGTTACCCTTACTACTGCCAACTCTCTCCTGTAAAAATTCTTTCTTGGCACGCACTGTTAGTGCAGTGCTAGGAGCGGGATTTTCTGCAGGC
>JAHARR010000211.1:0-31294 GCA_019191175.1 Fusarium veterinarium
GCCTTCTCGTATTCCCCCATGATTGGAGGGCTATTGCCATTGTTGGGCAGTGCGCGAACAGAGATCTGTGCTGCATAATGAGTTAACCATAGTCATCCAGGCTTCAAGGCTCGAACTCACTAGGGTAATCCAAGATATTGCAAAGACTTGTCCTTGCATATTCCGAGGCGCCTGTTGCCGCTAACACCACATTTGAATCCCATAATTCTTTCAATACTCCCGGAACTTTTGCTTGCACGGAACCTTCCAATCTGACGCGGGATGAGAAGCAATTTTTAGCTACAGGTCGAGTATACTGACTTGGATCGGGATGAGGAGAGGGCATAGAGAAGCCCAAGCGAAACACGTTTGACTTCGGGAAAGAGCGATTCAGCATGATTGAAGATCGTCAACCACCTCTCTCCAATATATATTCCCTTCCGTAGCGAGTCTGTAACGTGTCGGGGATATCCGTACAACTTAGCCACGTCCGATACAAGCGTTCCTGACTCTTTGCCTGCGGAAACCTTGATGATGGCTAATGCGACCTGATGGAGCAGCCTTTTTCTATACCAATATTCCAGGCGTTGTTCGAATTCTTTAGTTTTTCGCTCAACACGATACAGTTGGCATTTGCGTTCTTCAGGACCTAAGGTTTTAAAGAACTCTGATAGCTGCTTAATACCGACCTCCTCTGTGATGGAAGGAATAACCGCCTGGCCGAGCTCGTCTTCAACTGGTGTGTGGAAAGGACTTGTCGCGTTGTGTTGGTTTGATGAAGAGTAACAAGTCTGGACGAAGAGATGCGGCGCCTTCCGATACGTTTGCTGTAGGAGATGGAGCTACTCAATATTAGCGATACAGAACCGGACGATTTTCTGCCCAATACTGTGCTCACATCTGAGTAAGTGAGAATATCAAAGCGTTCCTGTAGAAGCTTTTCGTGGAGAAGCATGCTGAAGTTAGGGCGAAAGTATGCGTGATTTAATCGCCCTCCAAGTTGGGCCGGCACGTTTTTCCGTACTCCAGCTCCATCATTTTCTCCCCTGGTTTTACTACGTAATCTGGCCAAGCGCGCAGAGCCGGAAGCGGCACGGGATTTATCCGTACAAAGTACCGCGAAACCTCCTGACTTACGTCATATTATTATTCAATCTTACTTACTTACCCCCCTTCGATAGTGTCTGTCTCCTGCCTGATTGTTATTGTAGATGGAGTTAACCGTGAGTGTGTTGTTACTCTATTCCAGAATGCTCCCTGTTGAACTTGAATCGCACGTGGATCACGACACATGATGCTTCATCGCGGGATGAGAGTTGAGGTAAAGAGCGCCATAGGCAGGGTCTCGTAACCGAGGGAGGTTAGCCGTGCGTAGATTGTAGTCTACATCACCAACGCACTAAGACGTAATTGCACTAGATTGCAGCCATGGTCTTGCCACAGGGCCAACCTCCAGCAGCCCCGTTTTCTTTTCTTTTGCTCGCTGCAAGTCCAGCCAAATCTGCCGCCCTACCTGCTTATGGGAGTGTAGAGAACATGTTAGATACGCACGAATTCGATGGGGTGAAACGCCTCACGGACAGACTGATCAAAGAATCAAGTCGACAATTAAGTCAA
The DNA here is from genome assembly GCA_019191175.1 of Fusarium veterinarium. Lineage (NCBI taxonomy): Eukaryota > Fungi > Ascomycota > Sordariomycetes > Hypocreales > Nectriaceae > Fusarium > Fusarium veterinarium. Next base: position 1,597 of record JAHARR010000211.1, read on the forward strand.
CAATCAATAACATCACAACATTCTGCTCCACTTGGATACACTCACCCCATCGTATTCGTGAGCATCTAAGAATTCCCAGCCGCCAATCTAACAGAACATTGCCCCGGTGAACAGTAAGAATGCACCAACATATGGCCCGTGCTTCATGCCCACCATTGATGGATCGGCTTCTCCCTGACAAACCGCCAAGCAATCTACATATTACCAACCTCCATGATGAATGTCCACGACAGGGTGTGGATCCAGCCATTGGGTTTGATTTGACGATGTCCGGTGTCGAGACGGCATTCATTCTCATCAGAACTGGCTGTGCTTCTTCAACCTACATACAGACGTGCATGCGTTTGTTTATCTGGTTGGTTGACATGTATGATAAGCTTGATGTTAACCTCCCTCAGGTCGCATTGGGTACGGTTCATAACAGCCGAACTTCAACCGCTAACATCAACCAATCCTTATTACATGGCCGCTAACATGGGTCGCGTTAGCATCAATCAATCACCCTTTACCTGGGAGGGAATACGGGGTAACAAATTCACAGTAGCCTGCAATAATGATGGGATGCTAAGCAAAATTCACTGCAAGTCACTTTCTGTCAAATGCCTCATGGCGATTGGCTTGCTCACTTATCGGGAGAAACGTTTCTATCTAAGTCAAGTCGATAACCCAGAGTATTTTATCCCGTCAACGGGTCTAACATGTAGCTGGATGTATGTGCATGGGGTTAACATGACAAAGCTGGCTTGAACACCCTGGATACCACCCACAGTCTTGCCAAGTGCCTCAGTCACTGAACGCAATCAAATCTCAAATCTTGAAGCATGTCAATTTGTTATTCTGCTGTATTAATATTCGTGATGTTGTTGAAGTCCCCTGATGCTAAAAATCGAGGTATGATCCGATGATTGCTGTATTAGGAAGTCTTATCGATAGCCTACTTACCCACGCATAAGGCAACGAGGCTGCGAACCCAGGCTGTAAAAGCTCACATGCGCTGCCCCTGAACAACAGAACCAATTGCTTCAGCAACTTTCGGCGCTACGTTTCCTTCTCCTCCATCTTCGACATACGCACGCTCAATCGCATGCCTCCTAATAGTCATCCTCCGTGTCACTCTGAGTGACACCGATTAGATCAACCTCAGTGCTCTTCCTCACGTGTTGAGCCAATGCCTGTTACTCCGCCTCCAACAGCCCCCACTTCGGTTCCACCACCGGACCAAACACCAACACCAACATCGGCCTTAACATCGACTTCAACATCGACCCCAACGCCGGCTCCAACACTAGCTCCCACTCTAACTTGGCCTTCGGCGTCGATGTCGGCCCAGAAGCAGGGCGCAGTCCAACCAGTGCATAATTGGTACACCAACGCCAAGACCAACGATGATCACGCGGCAGTGAGCCATGTCAAGTTCATGAACAAGTATTGGCCGAATGGCCAGGCTGGTTGGGCCAAGCAGCCCTTCATCCAGACTTTCCCACCAAGCAAGCGCATTGTTAGTCAACTTCACAGCATCACGGTCCTCTGCCTCTATTTTGAAATAGACCTGCAGAGTCTATATGAGCCTGATGGTTACATTTACAACGCTGTCAGACTCGGAAGCTCACTCAGGCAAATGAACTGCGGACGGGCTCTTGAATGCATCAAAAAGGCAAAAGGCTTTGAGAGACCAGTGCACAGGTCTATCTTACACGGAAAACAGGATGACAGATTTGACAACGACATCTGGGGCTTTGACCCTAAGGAAGCCGCCGAAGCCGAGCAATCTCATGACTTACCATCCAACGACAACATGGCTGTAGAGGCCAAGATCAAGAGGCCCCTGAAAAGCCCTTCTATCACCGGGTCAATCAAGCGACAACGATCCGGGAGTACTACACCTGTCCGAGACTCGAGTGCAGTGGAGTCGATTGATCTTATACAAGAGGACAGTGACCACGATTCGCAGTCCGCCGCCACACATCTCCGCCCGATTGAGGACAGGGCCAAACGGAAAATCTCGGACCCCACTGCGTGGCTTTGCGATGAGAGTATCGACCGGAGTGTCAGGCAAATTTTGCTTTACCATAACCGCTCTAACTTTGCCTGCCAGGATCCGCTTTGGCTCGATGTGCAGGGAGTCAATCACGAGAGCAAAAGGCTTCGCGGCAAATTTCCGAAAGACTCTAGAACAGTCTTTTGTCCGGTGAAGACGGCCTCGCACTGGTCGCTGGCTGTCATCTATCAAGAAAATGGCAGATGTGTCAAAGCGGAGCATCACGACAGTATGGCCAACCCCTATCGCACCCAGAGCATCGAAAAGGCGCTGAAGGAAGTGTTGGGAGATACCAAGCTTCTCTTGATTGTAGGTATTGGATGAATCGTGCCCGATTTCGAAGGCTGGCTGATCTTTGAAGGATGATTTTAAACAAAGGGATGGGCATAACTGCGGCGTCTTTGTCATCTCCGCCGTCGAACACATAGTCCTGGGAATACCAATTCCACGAGATTTGGATCTTGCCAAAGAAAGGCAGAAATGGCGGGACAGACTACCTCCTTCTCCCTTTCTCAACCGCGAGACCTCATCATCGCACAAGCTGTCGACCCTGGAGCCCCCGAACCACCAATCCCTAGTGTCTGGAACCCATTCTCTAGCGCCCGCGTCAAGCTCTGACAATCCTCCCCTCGTCAAGGATGAGATTCTAGAGCGGATTCAACAGGTCAAAGACAGCATTCAGGGCAAGAAAAACGCCCTCAGTAAGATGCAAAATCGCGAGACTTTCAGAACAGGATTTGACTCGAAAATGGCCGACGTTCGTGGATTAGTCGAAGTTGGCGACTTTTGGAACGACAAAGAACAGGAGCAGCTTCTGGACGCCATTGAAGTAATTTACAAGCTTCAGGAGAGTTTCGAGTCACAAGTCTTCCGTGGCGAGTCAAAGACCCAGGTTGATCAAGATATCAAGCATCTTAAAGTCCAGATGAATGATCTGCACCAAGAACGTGTCGCAATGATCCAGAAGGAGGCTCAAGAGGCCGAGGCCAAGGCCCGAGATTTGAAGCTCGCTCTACTGGAGGCCCAAAAAGCACAGGAAGAAGACACCACTGAAAGGGAAGAGGCGCAACACGATGCTGACCACACGGCTGTGCAACTTGAGAAAGCCGGTATGGATCATTCGAGCAACGCTGGGCGAAATCGAGGTCCTGAGCAAGGTCAGGGGTATGGACAAAGAACCGGGAGGAACAACCAAAACATGAAAGAGGAGCATTACGACTTCATTCTACCGGAAATCACGACATTGAAGAAAAATGGTTTAAAGATGGACTGGAGCATCGAAAAAGGTCTTTAAGAGAGCATGGCATTGTAACATTAATATGGGATGGATGTCGGAAGGTAACAGGACATTAGCATGGGATACTAGAGTGCCTTAGAGTCTGAATGGGTATAGTAGCTACTAGACACCTTGGGGTGAGTTTTAGTGTATATTTTTATTTATTTCTTCTGCAATATCTATAGATGTTTTTTTTATTCAGGTCGCTGCCTACCCTTGTTATTGATATCCATACAAATGAGCGATGCTACTCTGCGAAAGCCGGTTATCCAAGCCATTGGAAGACTGTTGAATTGTGTTAGTAAAATTGATGCTAGCAAATAGTGGTGTAAGGTAGCAGTATAGGTAAGAAAATAGGACAAAGAGCCGACCATAGCAGTTCTGTGTTATATAAAACTGGAATTCTGCTATGATAGATCACGCTGGCATGTACGTTGTTGGCTGGGTGAATGATATTATGGCTGGCAAGAAGATGAAGTATTGTATGCTAATATGGTCAGCCATGTTAACGTACCATACAAAGTCGTGCTAACATAGTGGGTAATGGAATGTTAGAGACCATGTTAGCATTTGTGGCTGCACTAGCATTATTGGTTACGTTAACATGGGTGACGTGCTAACATGAGGCGTATGATAACACTGGATACCATGGTAGCATGATATGCTCAGACGCTTGATACGAAATGTTAGATTAAATTAGGGCATATGTTTACATAGAATGCGGTGCTTCAATCGGTTAGACAATAAGGCAGATCTATGCTAGCGTTGAGATGGTATAATTCCTCAAGCGCTAACATCAGCATGTTAACATAGTTTTAGTACAGTAATGCTGCTACGATATGGCAATGATGCGACAAGCAAAACAAAGTATCTTTAAATAATATAGTTACCTATTGCGTGGACATGTAGTGACTGCAGATTACCTACCTGTGAGAATCTGAGTCGCTTTGCGCAGGGCGTGGCGACCTGGATCTTCCTATGGTGCTTTATTCGGCCTATGTTAACCCCACAACAGGTAACACAGTGTTTTAGCAGGCAGAGAGAAAACAATGCATGGTGAAATTGTAAAAAAAAAAAAAAAAAAAAAAAAAAAAAAAAGAAAAGAAAAAGAAAAAAAAAGGCGCATCTCCAATCCCGTGATTTGTCACGTATCATTAGTACCTTGCTCCCGGGTATCTCTGCGAGTTCATAAATGTCTGATGTCTGCAGTCGTTCTCCAAAAATTACCAGAACTTGACAACTCAAATGCTGAGCAATTTTCAGCAAATTTCTAATCGAATCATAAGCGCTACCGATTTAGGTTTTCTATCCTCCAGTATTTTGTCTGCATCCACGTCTCTCGAAGCCTGAACCCTTTTTTTTTTTTTCTTTCTTTCTTTTTTTTTTTTTTTTTTTTTTTTTTTCAGCGTTAGTACGGAAGATGTATTCAAGAAGGGTACGCGTCGACTTCATGCCATACCGAAAAACCCTTGAGAACGCCATCGGTAACGTCATTGGACCAAATGCAAGTTTAATCGTAGAAGGAAGCCTTCATAAAATTGATCCAGCTCCCCCAAACAACAAGGAAACCAACCTGCGATAGATGCGACACAGCGTTTACATCATTAAGACCGAGACAGAGATCGACCTGGTAAGTTATTGCACATTATGCCCCAAGAGACGGTAAAAACATACTAATTGCTACTAACATAGAAGGGTATCTTGATGAAGGCCCGAGCATATGCATCATAAAGTCGAAACTAGGGAGATTTGATGTGTACTGGATGAGGTCGCGTTTGGTTTAGAGTAATAAACTCAATTCGTGGTGGAGAATGATTTGCTCGTCAACTATTTCGGCCGTATTGTCTTTTTCCTAGCGATTTAGACTACATCATGAGTCATGCTGCGTAGCAAAGTGTACCAGCCGCACCGTTTTTGACGGAGATGCCGGTGCCGACGCGAAACGTCCGCAGTCATTTGAGCCGTTACGCACTGCGCGTCTGATGTGGAAGGCGAACAACGCTAAGTGGGGTAAGGCGATGGATCACTTACCCCAAGATCAAGACCCCGCCCATTTCACATCAGCCCCTCATCAGCCTGGTGTCGCCCCCATATCATCCTTACAGCGATGTGATCCTTGCAGAAGTAGAGAATAAAGGGTTTACAAGCACAAGGTCGCGTAAAAGCTTCGTTCCCAAACTTGGACTCGCGCCAGCGTCTTCCACCCCCAGACATTGCTAAACTATGGCCCAGGTGTACCGAGACTGTTAGCCCCCACCACCATAACGCTTGCTCCACATTTGTCGGAACCAGCCTACAGCCGCTCACCATGACCCCTTTAGCTTGATACTTGCTGCTTTGCTAGTCTTTCAACAGAAATGTTCTTCTATGTGTGTTTGCAATGAGTTGTCTCCGGAGACTTGAGGACTCTTTGGCTTGTTCTACACGTTAGTGTAGCCCCTAGGTCTCGAGCGTCATTTGAAGAAGATTAGCGAGAATGCACGCATCACATCCCTTAGTGACCTATTGTTTTGTGTTACTTTTGTTTTCCATTCTTCATACTGTCGCCACTTTCTTCTCTAACTCAGTTTTGGTCTCCCAACCGCCTTCGGCTTCAAAGATTTTACCGACCGACTTGCCGACCTCCAAGAGGTAACGATCACGATATCGCGGTGCGACGAGGGAGAGGCCGATGGGCATATCGTGGTCACCCTTGAAGCCTGGTACGTTCAAGACTGGGACATGAAGGCCCTACACGATCGTTAGTCGTTGTAAGTTTCGTAGAGAGTTTGTCACTTGCACTCCACATCGCGCAGAAAACGTGGCTTCCTGTACTCTCTAGACCAACAGGAGCCTCGTCTGGTACACTCGGCGTTATGATAGCTACATACTGCGAGGCCATAAAGTCGAAGACAGGCCTCATGGCAGCCAAGTTGTCGCTAGCCATCAGTTGCGTCTTGCGAGTGAAATTGTCGGAGTTCTCGACGTGCTCGATTAAGACTTGGCCGAGTTGGTCTTTTCCAACTCTATACTCGGGTAGGAAAGAGGTACGACCCTCGGTGTGGAGCCCAATGCGATACCACTCTGGCACATCGCCGAATGCCGAAGGAAGCTCAAGCTCATATACTTCTCGCCATGGGATCTGAGAAGATCTGCAGTGCGGGCGAGAGCGTCTTGTGTTCCAGGACCAGCCATGGGCCAGACGCTCGTCTTGCAAATCGCGAAACGTGCGCCTTTGATGCCTTTGAAAGCATGCTCTTCATCCTTGTCATCCTGGAGCTCGAAGATGTCGGCCAGAAGGACGAGGTCGCCAACACACCGCCCATACCACCCAAGAGTATCATACATCAGAGCGTATATTTTCTGACCCTCGCGAGAGATGGAGTTCCAGGTTGGTTTGAACCCATATATACCATTGAATGAGGCCGGACGGATCAAGGACCCGCCTGTTTGTGTGCCAAGGGCCATAGGGACCTGGAAATCGGCGACAGCAGCGTCAGAACCGCTGGATGATCCGCCCGGCGTTCGTAGAAGGTCATGGGGTTACGAGTCTTGGGGCCGACATGGATGGCAGCGAATTCGGTTGTAGTTGTTTTGCCTAGCCTGTTAGTTGCAAGTGTGCAAAGCGCATATAGAACATACCGAAGATGAGGGCACCAGCATGGCGAAGGATTCGTACGGAAGCAGCATCTGTCTCGGGGAAATGGTCATCATATAGTGGCGAGTTGAATTGAGTAGGCATGTCTATACGACAGTAAGCTCCGGTCATATTGTCGCATATAATTTGGCCAACTAACCTTTGGTGTAAATGACATCCTTCACAGCGATTGGAAGTCCATGGAGAGGTCCTCTATCTTTCTTAGGGATCTCATCTAGAAGTCTTGCTTCCTGCATGACCCTCTTCTCGTCCAGGTATGCCCAAGCTTTGACGTCTTCATCGCGTGCCTTGATCCTTTCAAGTAAAGACTCGGCATACTCTTGAACTGACATCTCATCAGCCTGGATCTTCCTAAGAGCTTCAGAAGCCGTGAGTTCCCATGGCTTGCTGTGGCCTTCTAGGTCAGGGAGTTCTTCCTCATGCGACCCCTGATTGTTCATAATGCTGGCTTTCAATCTTCAGGAAGGGATCACCAGTCGAGGGACGTTATAGTTCTTGCGGTGTCTTGATGGAACTAGGCGTTGAACCTTAACACATGTAAACTTGGCTTTCTCAGTGGTTGCAGAGATCAAGCTGGGGACTCAGGCATGCGAGACAAAGAGACAGTTTGGGGAACTGATCCTATTATCTAGGCATTGAGCCGTTGGCTAGAGTGGGATATTTCCCTGTCGACTCTGCTGAAACACATGAACCCCGTTGCGCAGCATAAGAAGGCACTTTCTAATCAAATCTATTGGGAAACAAACGATGCACGCCGTCTCCAAAATGGCCTTGGTGATTCTGTAATGGTGGCACAGCATGTCTAGCAAAAGTTCCATCGGAACCTCAGTGCATCCGACGCTTCCAATGAGCCAGATAAACTTGGAATCCAAGGTGGGAAAAGCAAAAAAGCTCAAATGCCATTGGATGTATGTGCTTATCCCGTACCTCGCGTCCCATGGCGATGGCGGGGCGGGGAGGGGTTTCAATGCAGATTCTTCTACGACATTCAATCACGTGGCTCATTGCCACTTCTCAAGCTGACATTGCATGCATATCCTTCTCCAACTTCACACTATCATCATGGGCGTCGGACGGACGCGCTGCCAACCCTTCATACACTACACCCTTGGTTCTTGCTTAGCTCGATTCATTTTACTTTTAACGCCCAAAATAGCCAAATTCTTCCTGGCTATCGCAGCGAACGACTGCCCTATTCAACTACCTCCTCCATTTGATCCTTGATTGCCTGTTCTGACAACGATGACGAGTGACCATCCATTATTAAGTACACAAACAGCTCGTGACCTTGTACCTCAAGCACGGCGATAATCACAGCATAGCCATGAGGCAATTGAACACCGTCTCTGGACGTACCGCTTTCCGAGGTAGCCGGTCGCCCATCAACCTGGTTGAGAGGTCAGGAAATTGTCCACATTGAACGAGAAAGGAGCGAGCGTCAGGATACATATTGAGGGACGCAGCCGAGCTTGAAGCACCGGGAGGATCTTGGACGTTGTCAATAGAGCTCAACCTGCTCCGGATGTGCCGCTACTTTTCTGCTTGACATATTTGCTGGTAATTTCATCACTAGGCCTGCTGATCAATCCATCGAAGGAGCCGTCAGTTACACTGCATTGACGAGAAAAGCTGACAACCATTCGGTACAGAAGCGCAGGTAGAAGCAGTGAATCCAAACCAGAGCACCGGAGCCGCGACAATCCTTGAGACGAGTTTGCGATGTAGACGGACGGGCGATCGAACCAAATCCATCACTCCGACCTATTATCAGACGAGAGTGTGACTCCTGTTGTACACGGCTTCACAAAAGGTGGCCCGAAAGTCACCTGTTCGACACGCTGGGCTCACGCCTACGAGACTCAATGGCAAATCGACATCAATTGCACGGCAGGATGAAAGGATCAATCGAAGGGCTTCATGAACATAACCCCCACCAATATGAAGGGACAAGGCCATCGTGCTCGCAGATGGAGTACCGCATCTATCCAACGCCCAAGGAGGAGGCAAGACCAGTAGAGGGGAACACGCACAGCCAAAATATCGTGGGCAGGGCGCTTTCATCAGAGGGAGCTCTCATGGAACCGTCAATTGTCTGAAGATAAAAGCGCTTGGAGGACTGGAACTCGGCACATTGTCTGTACTCAGGAGACATCAGCGACTTGGACTTTTTGCCAGGTAAGAACGCGGTTGGACGATCGTACATCGACAGAGACCAACCTAGCAGGCGTGAAACTCGATGGTGGGATCGGGCATGCCAGTCACAGAACAAACCCATGAGTGAACGGCACTTGACGTCTGGTCCAGAGCAGGCTCAATTTGCGCCCTTGTTAGGAAGAATATGTCGATTCAAAGCTACAAGCAGACTGAAGAGGTCATCGCAAGCCATGACACTAGTCCCAAGCATTATCAGTCTCTCGAGTAACACGCTTGTAGATAGCCGCCGTGAAAGCTATACCTTGATGACCGGAATCCGTATTCGATATGTCCAAGGGCCTACAAAGTTGACTGAAAGGGCCCTCGGCGGCTATACTGCACATATCAAATGGAAGTTCGCGCTTGTCTTGCAGAAGACGATAGTACGTAAATGGCATGCGGTGGAAGCCAGAATGAAACAAGTCTGTATGAAGTTATAGATTTGTTAGCGAACGAGGTATAATTACTACTGTAGATGTGGAATGAGTGTTTATTTCTTCCCTATATCGTTAAATGATTTGGTTAACAGCCTATTTGAATAAACAGATGGTTCTTTGAAGGTGACTGTTGCCATATCCGAAACGCCGTCGCCAACACCAACACCTTGACCGCTTCAAATTATACGTTGAAGGCATATGTCACAATGAGTCGAATGTCGCTCTCGCCGACTTTATCTGCGGCGTCTAGATCTAAGATGGAAAGCCACCATCATAGCCCTGCATCAGGCGTCACTTGGGAAGGGTTGGTTTGCCAGGCGGCATCATCAGGGACGCTGGTCACTGAGAAGCATCTATAAAGGGGCACACGGCAAGACATGAGTGTCCTAAACTTATCCATATGGTTCATTGAGTTCATGTGTGAATACACCACTCGAACCTATCCACAATTCCCTCAAAATCGGCGGCAGGGCATAAACTCATCCACCTTTCTCCTCCTCCAACTAGTCAACCTTTACTAGTCGGTTTTCAACTTAAAATATACATTTTTCGAGTATTCTTTCCATTCCTCCCCTCGCCCTTTGGTCCACTTGCCCGATTGATCTTTAGTTTTCACCACACGCCTTTGAACACCGTTGGCGATGGGTTCCATACGTGCCAATTGAACAGGTATTTCAGTAATCTTTCCATCACAGCCCTTGCCCTCACAATTCCCGAGAAACCAGATGTATTCACTTATACAGAAAGGTGTTATCATATCGTAATTGATGTGTTCGTGCTTGGACTTGTTCTAGTTAGCACACGGGCTTGGTAGGCAAAGAGGTTGGAGTATGTCTTACACAGGCGTATCCGACTATCATCCCATTGCTTTTAGCATCTTTTGCTTCTTGGTCGAACTGTTTCTCAAGCTCTTCAGACTTTTCTTGGTCTTTATCGCCCATTGTTTTGTACAGCGGAATATTGGTATAGAATAATGTAGAAACTAAATTGATCTGAAGAGTTGTTGCTTAAATATGCAGCTATATATGTACATTAAGCGGAATACCGGTGCTTTTATATATGGCACGGCTACAGGTGAAATATGGAGTGGCTAAGAAGGGTGAGAGATAAGCGCGGAGTCACAACCCCAAGTGACAATGCAACTGGAAGCGTAATCCAATATGATAGTGTCACTGTGTGGTTGCAAATGACAGGCCATTGACAAGGATGTCGCGCGAAACAGGGACCATCCGCCTCACCCGGGATCATTGCAGAATTTGGAGGCATAACTTAGCGCTCCCGCCACCGATAGCTGGATCAGGTTCCACGGCGAAGGTCCACGTGCGAGTCACTGGTCTGCCAGTGGAAGGCAGGTGATCGGTCAATAACGAGCGTCTCTGCGCAGTGATCCAGGTCCAGGCTGAGTCACTTTTCAACCCTTACTATACGCTACCGATGGGATGGTGATCCGATAGGCTCGGAGTCATGTTCCTGTAGTAGTTCCCGGGGTTTGAGCAGCATGGCTTCTTGGGCCGTGTGATAGCCCTCCAATTGTGACGTAACAATAAGCTCGCAAAGTCGGCACAACGAAGACCATTGATATCTAAGCTCCGTTCTAGAGACTACTGTACAAGGCCGGATGGGTGAAAAGCCGCATATTTCAGGATAGTCCTGGATCCCTGTGCTGCTGAAGTCAGAGAGTCGGTAAACTTTGAGGCCTGACATAGGCCTGGCGGTAAATTTACCGGCACACGCGTAAAGCACATGGCTAGAGTCCAAGATCGTTGCGTGCCACACAAAATGAGGCTCTGCAAAGTAAACGTCAGTCTCATGCCGTGCCTTGACGGCTGGCATTGGTATTTTGTATGATATAGGTAGTAGTATATACGAGAAGCGATCTACTTTAACTATTCTCATACTATGTTTCAATGGGATACGTTGAAAAGAGTCCAAAGACATGACTGGAAATCTAGGCAAGATGCACGACGAGCTACTTAATGATGGTGTCATTGCTCTTCTCCATGACGTAGGGACAAGATAAAAAGAACGATACAAGTCTGGTCACAAAGTAGATCCTTATCCCTCTTGACGGTCCTCTGTGTTGTTTCTTCACCGCTCCGTGGATGCCTGGTTGAGAATCCCTTGCTAGAATTGACGTGTAACACCATGGCCAATTGGCGGCTGAAACAGACAGAGCGGACAGCCTGACTCTGGCGTAGGTCGCTCGTAACGAGGCTGCAAGCAAAAGCTCTGGGCGGATGACAGGTTAAGCAACATCGGTCGCATCTACAAAGACCCTTCAAGTCTTTTTTAGCCCACTTCCATCAATTCATTATTCTCACACCACGTCCTCATCTCATTTAAGAAGAATAAACAGGAAATCCACCAACGCTTTCTTAAATACAATTCATCTCAAATAGAGTCGGCGGTGCTTTTCGATACCCCAGCGAACTTACGGATTGATCCTCAGGCTCGTCTCGATTGCGGTCGGTCATAAGGCTGAGGTCTGAGCGAGCCAGCATAAGCACTTTGAGTGGCGTCATGAATCAATTCGGTATACGACTAGCGTCTGTGCCACTGGAGCCTTGTGTACCTGAAAGATAAGACAGCAGCTCACTCTAACGGATACGCTTGCCATGTAGGATACACGCTCAGGGATCCCGTGGAACAACATCCATGTCGAGCTGCCTAGAAATGCCGATTTGCGCACTATCTATTAAGACGAAAAGTAGCATCGCTACTGGTCAGCATACCGCTCTTTAACGATACAAACTAAACCCAACAGGTTAGTATTACCCCTTGAAGCCTTTGAAGCGCAAAGAGAAGACAGCAGGGATAGCGCAGGGTCTGGCGGTTGTCAAGTACACAACTATCCATTAATAGGGATGCCGCCTGAAACAAGGTCCATCAACGCACCCGGACTGATGTTATTGCCCAATTCTTCGCGGCTGGAACAGGTTCCAGGGTGCAGGCCCCTGTGTGGTGAGCTAAATTCAACGATCTGGTAGTGGTAGTTGAGGCTGGGAGATTGGCCAACAATGAGCATCTGTGCGAAGCGGTTCAGGCCCAGACCAAGTCCCACTCAGCCCCCCCCCCCCCCCCCCGGGCCCATTCAAGGTTGTGATGAGACACGCAGTAAACCTGGTTGAAATCACTCGGATAGAAGAGCGTGAAGTAGAATTATGATGGCCGTAAATCTGTCACGATGGAACAGCGGTGTAGGTGGGTTTCGCTGGCATGGACAATTTACTCCCAGCAGAGAGCTACAAGCCTGTGTATTGGGATAGACCAAATTGATATGACGTTTCATTCGCGAGATTTCCGCGCCAAGGCAAAACATCGCTGTGGACGACCAAAACTCACTGTATGACATAGCTGAAGTCCTTAGTGGCTGGTTTAATTCTACTGTTGTACAAGAAAACAACACTAATGCCCAGTGTCGTCGAATACGACGCTCAGCAATCGGTTTGACTCAGCCTTCGTCTTCAGGTCTAGACATGGCGTGGTCGCCACAAAAGTGATGTAACGGGACAAGAATGACAATATAGATAACAATTTGACATACAAAATCATTGCAATCGCCGCTATGATAGGATACCTTCAACGGTAAGGACTGTACGTAGAGTTTCCGGATGTTTTCAATCCTTTACAGTATTGAGCACTTGCACCTTCCGCTCCAAAACAACATGCTCTTTGTAAAGTCCAGGGTGGGGTCATCAGGGTACATGGCTCTACCTCATAAGCAGACGTTTTGTCAGAATTTGGCCGCCTTATGGGTGCGTGAGCAATTTCTGGCTGAGCAAATGAAGTACTTAGAAGTACCGCTGCTGCCTGGCGCAAATCTGGGGTAGTGGAGACGATCTGACAGTGCGAGCCCTAAGTACTGTCGCTGAACTCCGTCAGATAAGTACGCTAGCTTGCGGGCTATTAGTCATGTACAAAAAGTACACAGTGTACATTTATACTTATAGCGATAAGTGGGACATTTTTTTTTAACCAACAAGGGTTGTTGTAGGAGAGGAAGGTGCAAGTGCTCAATACTGTAGTACTTCAAGAGCAAACTGCTCCAACCCGTCAATTGTTTTACGTTCCCTGATCACTATTCCCTACGCGCAGAACTTTTCATGATATAACGAGGTCCATTGTGCTGTGTTCCCACAACTTTCTTTCCGTCACCGTCGTCGGAAGCGCCTAAGATCATAGTTGGATTGTTGTATTCGGCGGACCAGTTTGGAAAGTGTAAAGGTACACCCACATCGCAGACAAATGTAGGGCCATTATGCTGGTTCCCAGGGCCTTCTTTCCAGGGACTGTCGTGCACTTCTCTGATATTGTTGCTGTTGGCGGGTGTCCCACAAAAGGAAAAGCATGCTCCATTGATTTGATCTACTCCGGGACCAGCGACTGCGTTCCTGTATATAACGAAGTTACTGGTAGCACCATGAGTGTGTTCTGGTGATTCAGCCTGTGGTGTCGAGAATGAGTGTTAGCCAAAGAAGTGATGCTTAATCAGACCTCTTACCATCTTGCCGGTTCCAGTGGCCCCTGAATCAGAGCTGCCCGGCTGATTGACATGCGGTCGAGCAGGATGATGGTCTCGAGGAGTTTCAGTGAAGGACTGGTCCGCCCTATCAACGTCGGCAGCCTTAGTTCTGTCGCAGAGAGTCGACGAGCTGGCCTGAAGCCCGCTCGACTTCTGATGAGTGTTTCGAGAAAGAGTCATCGAAATTGATTAATACTTCAATGCGGATAGTGCTCTGGAATAGGTGATCGGGTCAAAAGCAGAGATTGTAGAGAGGAGCGCTCATATTGGATGAAGGAACCCTCGGGCTGTCGATTTTAAGTATGTTTTGGGCAAGGGTTGCATCACAGTGGGCCTGAGCCCTGACCGCACGATAGAAGAGGCTGACAATGCATGAGAGCAGGCCACCTCTTCATCCAGCTATCACAGAGTCTATCTACCATAAATAGCCTCCACAACGAAACGGCAGTGTCTTTGGCGCCTATTAACATCATCACCTGCGTCAAAGCTGCTTTGGCCGACTGAATCTTGATCCATGACCCTTCAGGGAGCAATCCGATAGGCTCAGGATTTTAGAGTAGAATCAGTGGCTTCATGTGTACATGAGGCAGCGTGCTGGATTCGGGATTGTGACAAGGCAGATTGGTTAAGTGAGTCAGACCAATAGAAGGCAGGCCCTAAAACTTCCGGGTCTGAAGTCCTAGGTCTTTGCAGTACTCTGAGATTTGAGGCCCAATTGTGACCTGAAGCTGCATCACATCATTACTCACAAATATAGAGTGGGTGGGGCATCCATGCGAACTCTTTCCGACACCAATCATATCCCTACAACATACTTTACAAACGCCCTTTGGTACTCTTAAATTTACGCGCCCGGCAAATGGAGGCTCTGCAGATGCAACATCAGCCTGACACCTTGCCTGCGTATATGGTCGCGGCAGCATCAGTTTATGTTCCAACCTACGTGAGCTGATAGTACGTTGAGACGGAAGACAACCTAGGTACATGATGTTATACGCAGTCAACATCTTGTCTGTCTCTTTCCCGGTCTTACTCGTAATGAGATTGCGTGCACGAACTGTTTGAACCAAATATGGAACGATACAGCAAACGTCAGAACACAATGTTACAGCTGGCCACCCTTGTCCTTGAAACAAAATGGTTCCCAACCCTCCTATTACTGAATCAGCTATTTTCTGATTTATACAAAGTGTATTCTCACGTTGGTCTTACTTCTGAGCGACAGGGGTTGGCGTTGGATGGCCGTGTCGTAGTAAATGATCCTTGCTAAGTTTATTCATCGCGCCTCAACAGCCTTCCTCAAATCCCAGATCTTGCAGGCTCACACCACCCTCATTTTCAAGCCTAATCGCCAAAGCGAGGCGAGCATATGTAGGTTCCACCAATTCCACCCCATCAAGCCTTACCATGCAGGGTGAACTGTATTGCAGAGTCAACAGAGCGCTGCATGTCTTGGAATGCCACCTGGATCAACCAACGGACGAGTGTGGCGCCGTACCAAGGAAGCCAAGTGTACTGAGCACGGATATAGAAGCATTTTTTCATTGTGCAAATGCCCCACCTAAACGACATCGTTTTGCCTTTCACTCTCCAGCTGCGAGCAATCGCTCGAAGGAGACTAAGAGCAAGGGGTAATTGTGATAAGGCCTCCTTGGGGTCTACGATCTCTCTCTCTTACCTACGGGTTGCCAAGAGACGAGAAAGCGGTCTGAAGATACAGGCGCCACGCACAAGACCTGCTAATCATGCATTTACCAATGTTGAAAGCAAGAGAGCAACAAGGGGTGAAGCAAAGTGCAAAGTTCAAATGCTACCTCAACAATTGGAATCACACCATACAGTGAGGTCTACCTCTAGCAGGGCCTCATCTACTCATCCTAGGAGTCGAAGGCCTGAGGACTACATAGGAGAGGGGTTCGGCAGGAGAGATATGGTGCAAGATCAAGGGTTTATACACTTGGATGTCGATGCGGCATTGAGTGCCAAGGAGGCTGTGGTGAGGATATTGTACACTGCTTCTAAATGCCGGGTTGCATGGGAGCTATTGGTCGAAGCATGCATGAGTGCTCAGATAACAAATATCACACTACTTCGTAAGTGATGAGCAGAGACTAAGCCGATGGCCAACCTACCCTCCTGAATACGAACCCTATCACTTAATTACGTGGATCGGCACATCCAGTATCATGAAATAGGGAGTACTTTGAGAGATATACCGTCTTGGCATTCAGGCCAGCAATGCGGCCGTGTCGGGCCTCATCACGGTGATGAACCAGCCACCATAACTTAAGTGAAACGACTTCTACTGCATTCTAATAATAACTAAATGGCGGTCAACTTCATGTAGCAGGGAACATAAAAGACAGCTAAATCCTATGGAACTTCGTAGGTGCCTTATTATACTGTCAGAATAAAGCCCCCCCTCTTTCACTGAGATCACCTGTGAGTCACGTGCGACTCCAGAAATGGAACCTTATCTCCTTGGCCCTGATGGCCTCAAAGTGATGCCAGAGATCTTTGGCCAGGGCGGACTATTGAACGGGACGGTCATTGGTCCTGGTAGTATTGACTATGGAAAAGTAGTGCGTCGAAAGGGTAAAAGTATGAGTCCACGAGCCAAAACCTAGGTATATTTACTAAGATCTTGCAGAGACGGTTATTAGCTTTGGATCTGACCAATGCATCGAGAAGCCCGGCCAGCCAGACTATTTTTTTGCAAACGAAACGGGAGTGATGATGTCCCTCGAAGTACCCAAAGGTTTCGCATCGGTTCTTTCTTATGGAGCTGGGTACTTCCGTTTAGCGATTTTTTATCTGGGTGTAAAGCCCTCTTGCGTTACCGCATTGAAGATCACACACGGCGAATCAACTGGTGAAAAGTCTATAGAATGGGGTCATTCTAGACTGAGCTATAACGTCCAGCCAAAGGAGGTTTCTCCAACAGATTCAAATACCAGCACGGAACTTCAACTGGCCAAAGTCGAACCCAACCAAAGAAAGGTTTGTGCTATGGCATAGTCCATTCTTTTATTCTCGCTTACCTGCATGTAGATTATAGCGACTTCCGGGCTTCGTAAAGAGATTTTTGTTCATAACATGTTCCAGTCAGCTGGAGGATGCTATGTATGGATCCACAATGGTCACATCAAGCGATCCGCAACAACCCTATCGGATGAAGTGTCTGCAGATTTCGACATATAGGAGAGTCTGATGGCGTTAGAGAACTTACGGCGCTGGGAAGAGTGCTACAAAGCCCCTTATGGCCCGTGGTAGTGGCGTTCAGGTGCTGCCCTCTCTGTCAAGGTTCATGCTAAGTAAACTTATTAAGAACAGTTGACGGTGGCGGATCGGAAAGATATTGTACTAGGTTGGGAGCTGTTAAGTAGACTTAAAGCATTGAAGAACACTGGTAAACCCTTTAATAATAGTCGTCCAACTCCGATCAGGAAATAAACATGCAGCTTGGGCGTAGAACTTATTAGAGTTCCCTTCCGAGCAAAGACACTTCTCTTTTGGACTTGCAGACAGCGTTGCGCCGTCGAAGCCTTTGGCACTTTCAACAAGCTATTCCACTTGAGATAGCCCCTCGACGCGTGCAGAGAGATATTCTCATCAATGCCAGCAAGGTTGAGCAGATACTGGACTCAGTGATGAGTGCAATACTGGATGCCTTGTCCTTGCCTGAACTGTGAATTACACCAGGAATAGAAAAGTAGAGGTTTAATAGCTCGTGATTCGAGATCGCTTGGTATGCTTGGGGAATGCGAATTTGCGCACGTCAGTCCTGAATACCACTTCGCAACCGCGTCAGCTTGCGAAACCGTGGTGAGGGGTCCTGGATGCATCTTTCTGCCGGCACAAACCCGAGAAGCGATCGAAATGACGTTAGAAATTGTCACTCCCGCAGTTTGCATGAACGCGTTCCTGCATTGCGTTTTAGGGCTGGAGGCGAGGAGATCCACCTTGGTCTCAAGCCTGCATGAGAAACCTCTCTACAACGAACGTTATCTGGTTTTGGTGAAGAACGAGGGCCGTGCTTAGCGAGGTAACCGCTGCACATGGGGATCTGTTGCCGCTACCGTATCGCAGTGGCTGTTAAGGTTGCCTCACTCCCTTTGTACTCGACTACATCCATGGCGCCAGAGTTTTTAGCTTCTCCACTAATTACAGACCCGTATTCCGTCTGCCCTGGTGATGGACAGCCAGCATTGAACAAGCCCCGGCTCTCAACGCACTTCTCATTAGGGGTTCTAGTGTTCATGGATTTTCTCTGCTCAAGGAGACAAAGCTTTCCATATTCCTGCATTTGCTGCTCGCCGGTGAAAGAGAGTGCATCACTGCTGCAGAAGGGAACTTGAGATGAAACACATTACGACCAACATTTCACTTCCTCCATCATACGTTCTATCATAAAGCAACATACTGGCACCGTTGGCCGAACATTTAAACCTGAGCTCGACCGCCCTCCATATTTCCCTCAGAAGTATGCATCGAGTTGTCCAGCCTGGCTACCAAGAGTTCTTTAAACGACCTAGCCACCTTTACTAAAACAACTCCCCAACGATGTACAGAGACTCATTTTGTCGAACCTGGATTACCAGTTCCTCATCTTCCTCTCCACGGTGAATAGACACTTTTGCTGCACAGCGCATCTCAACGCATGGTAACACCACGAGACAAGTTTGAGTTTGTCATGAGAGTAGCAAAAGACTTCCCAGAACATTGGGCTACCAAGAAAAGGAAAGGTCGCCGACCCGGAAATTTGGAGTGCGACTGGTGCTTCCGTGTACGGACCCCGCAACGCTTTGATGTGTTACAAGCCAATACGGCCGACTTTGACCCACAAGACCGATTGGTATCGGAGCCGGAGACCGACTTGTGCCCCTCCGCCGCTTCTGTATCGGATGTGGAGTAACGACTGGACTTCACGCACCATCTGGCTGCATCATAACAATGCTCCTCAAGTTGCCCACTACGACCAAAAGAAAAGTAGTAATAATCGTTGCTATGGGTCTGTCTACACGATATTAGAAGTCGTTTGCATTATCTTGTATGGGCAAACGCGAGCTTGCGCCGTGGAGCTTTGCTGCACAAAAGGCCCATGGAAAAGTCTCGTGTGAATACAGGTTAGTGATATCAAGCTATGTCAAGGCCAAATCGAAGAGACCCTGACAAATACTTGACCTGATTACCCGCGGGGAGCTTTTCTATCGATACCTGTATTAGGATTTACTGGCACTGCTCTGTAACACTTTTAAGCCTCGAGATCTTCTTATGGTGCCGAATAATAATATTAATGCATCATTCAACCTTAGGACACCATCGTGAGTACGACGCCAACCAGAGTTTGGCCTGAATAGAGAAACAGTGTATGCGCACAGTCGATTATTAGCCATATTCTGGTCACATCTCCCAACAGAGAAACACAATCAGTGGGAAAAGATGGTACTAAATTATAATGAGGAGAATATCTGTACATGAATCAAGAAAATGGCCGTGAATAGCACAGTACCATGGAATCAGATACAGGCCAACCTTCTCTCTGAGAAGATGCTTTTCAATCTCCCCAAACCTCCAAATTCAATGAGCCTACCTTTGGAAGCGTGACCGTAGCGTGGGCTATCAGGAGTCCCAGGAGTGGCCGGCATTATTCGAGAGTGAGATCATCATTCCTCTTGAGTATCTTATGCACACACTGGCGGACGAGTTCCGTCCAAGTTGAACCTAAACTTGCAATATTAGGACTTAAGCTCTCCACGATGTTCCATTGCACGAACCAAAGCGTGACTCACTCCGGCTGGCCCCGATCCCAAGCTCCATGGTAATGAAGAGCCTCTGGACTGAGAACCTCTCTCTCGCTCTGCTAATGACACCAGCTTCAAAAATATCCTTTTCGGGGTAAACAATAGTCATAGCTGTGGTGCAAGACTGGCTTGGATCGTAATGGTTGCATTTAGTAAGCTTGTGCTTTGTCATTCGTGCATTAGCAATGTAGACGTAAGTGTATATTTCTGTGATACACATGGCGATATCGTTGTAACCAATAAATAGTCGTAGGTTGCCAGATTAGCCGTGGGTTTCCAAAAGACTGGAAAGAAGTCCTGGGCGCCTTCCGCTGCAGTGAATCAGAATTGCTTGTTTTATCTTGATAGAATGTAACACGTTAACGATGAAGTTGAGTTGTTGCTAGATTAGCTCCAAGCAGAAGTCAAGATCTACTGAACAAGTCCAAAAGTATAGCTATATTGTGCGCTCTAGTATTTATAATTTCCAGCGTCGCAACGCAATGGCATTGCTGGGCCATGGCAATTTGATGCCTATCGCGTAGGATAGCCCGTTTGCTAGTAGGACAGTCACGACACGCAGAGCCTCAATGTGTTTTCAGCAGGATCTGCTGATCGTGAATTGCAATTACACAAAACGATATCACTTTGACATTCTCTTAAAAGAGCCTCGTAATTAGACAAGGTTTGCACACTGGGCTGATCGCGCGGCAATAAGAGTTGAACTTGTAGCTGTGCACTGAATACCAACCAAAATGCCATCGGCACTAGAGACCGTACACTGGATAAAGGTTGTGATTTATGATACAGAATCTGCAACAGTGAGGCAACAAGGCTTGGTGTAACGACTTTGCTCTGTTGGATGCATGCGCAATGCGGATTTGCGGATCGTCGTGGTTGAAACAGGGGTGGCAACAATATAAGTACCGTAGTTGTTTTGCAAAATAGGAACCAAGAACAAGAATACAATTCTCGATACTTCTCAAAGACGTACGTGACTAGAGTGCCCTCCCTATAGAGTCGCTTCTTATAGGCATTGTTTGTGAATAATTGTTCGCCAACATATCATCAGATGCATTTACAAAGCTCCGTAGGCGACAAGCAGGTACCTACCTAACCTATAGGTGTGGAGACTGGTTAGCTTGCCGCTACGGCGGATCCAATAGGAGCCGAGATCGGGTGAAGCATGATGACACCCCTTTTCGACGTCAACATGATCGAGTTGAGTGGTGAGGCCGACGAGCAAAGTCGAGACACCACGCGACAACTAAAGGATAGTGCGACAGAAACGCGAATGACTACCCAGAAGACGACGCGGAACGTACCGACCGAAGCCCACAAGAGTAGCGGCAGCAGCAGCAGTAGCAGCGATGGAAGGGCAATGCTGCAGAAGTGGCTGGATTTCCCAGGGGAGTCGCACAGAGAGACTCGAAGATTGCAGGAAGCGTTAAAGAGACAAATGGAAATAATGAGGGAACTGCTGGAAGCTGTTGCAAAACAGCAAGAGACAATGGACGAGATGGAGGAACAGATGGCCGAAGAATTACAGCTGGTCCACGAGCAGCTCAAAACCATCGTTGGGATCCATCTGTTGCACTCATCGCGGTCATATGCTGGCGTCAAACGATCCTCGACATGTATGCCTCAAGCCGCTCCCAGAACCGCGACCTCGACCGTTTCTCTGATCCCCACGGACACGCTCTACTGCACGATTGATATTTCGCGAATACAAGATGACGATACCAGGCGCTTGGCCGGGACGATCCGAGCGACAGTGGAGAATCAAACCCGGGCCGAACTGGATAATTCTACGTAACGATGCCGAGCCGTACTTCAGAGCCCAAAGAACACCGGAACCAGCGTCCTACGAGACGATGTCTACCCGATGAGAGTGGACAATGTCAGCCGCAACGCGATGCTAAACCAGATAAACGAAGTTCGAGTAGAAGTGGCCGAGACTCTTGGCCGAGAGGACGACAACGAGTTAGCAAACGTAGCATGGCTCAGCAGGCGAGACGTCCTTGAGGCGTACGGTTCCATGGTCGTATACTTTAAGAAGCACCCCGAAGCCAAAGAATTCATCAGCGAAGGACTTTCGCGGCTCGAGGAGAGTTCGGCATCATAAGAGTGCTTGAACGCCGCGACCGCGCAAAACAATGCTATAACTGTCAACAGATCACGAACCAAAATCTATCAGTGCAATCGACCTCAAGTCTGCGGCAAGTGTGCGCGAGAAGGTTACCCTCATAGCAGATGCACAGAAATGATCGCGAAGATGTCTCCCATGCGGCGGCTCTCACGAGTCACACAGCAGAACCTATCAGAACTTCTGTCCATCATAGCATGAATAACATGTTCCGATTGTTTCAGCTGAATGTGAGGAAGCAAGGACCGGCACACGAGAGTCTGATAAACCACAAGGATATTCGGGATGCAGCACTGTTGGCTATCCAAGAACCCCAAGCATGGCAAATCCAAGGAAAGCTGCTAACGGTGCCAATGGGGCATCACGGGTGGCTGTAGATGGTGCTGACGACTGAGAGAGAAGGTAGATGGCTGATACAGAGTATTCCTTTGGGTGAACCAAGAGGTGGAGGCAGAGCAGGTGTCAGTAGAGTCCTTAGATGTGACTGCGGCGGTCATTCACCTGCTAGAGCGTCTGGTCTTCATGGCGTCTGTCTACGTACCCGGTGGAGATTCCCAAGCTCTACAGGACACGTGCAGAAAGCTTGGCAGGGCTATCACTGACGTGAGGCGAAGGCCAGGAAGGGCGGTGGAAGGGATGACTACCGGCGACTTCAACCGGTACGACCAGATGTAGGGAGGAGACGATGTATCGGTGGCAAAACAGGGCGTGATGGATCCGATTATCGACTTGATGAACGAATTCATGATTCGAAGCCTTCTCCAGCGAGGCGCAAAGACATGGGAAAGCGGAGACTGTGGGAAACATGGACTTTATTTTGTCTTCCGGGCAGCTTGCGGACGCACGTATGAAAGGTGCGATACATGGTACGGAGCAAGGATCAAATCATCGCATGATAGAGACAGTGTTCGACATCTCAGTTCCGGCGTTTAAACAGGACGAAAGACTCCTGTTTAATCATCCACCCAAAGATATCAATAATAAGATTGTGGATACAGTAAGAGATAAACTGATGAGAAACAGGGTGCAGCAGAAGACGAACAAATTGACGTTGACGGTTTCAGAAGTCGCCTAGGCCTTGACACCTAGAGTCAAACCAGCCTATACGCCAAACGGCGGCGGACCGACGATCTCACCCAGCTGCGATATGTTTGCACATACTGTAGGAACAGGGCGCGAGCCGCAAGATGTGATGGTCAGAACTCCTGAAACCTCGAGGGTTTAGGAACTGCGGCGGCGAAGGAACATCACGATGTCATCCGATAACGCAAGATGAACCATTGCAAGGATTTCCTAGCGGACAACGACAACATCTGGAAGGCGGCTAAATAGCCGAAATCTAAAGATAAGAGGGCATTTCGATAACTGCACAGCTCACGAGTGAAGACGGAACGAAAACGACGAATCATCGGGAACAAGCCGAAGAACTTCTAGCCAAGTTCTTTCCGCCACTGCCAGACAATGTCGACGATGAGGGATCCAGGCAACAGAGAGCTCCACTAGTGATGCCGAAATTGTCTGCAGAAGAAGTAGAGCGTCGACTGTGTAAGAAAAAGTCGTGGAAGGCGCTAACAGAAGACAAGCTACCAGCGATCGTCTGGAAGCAGGACTGGCCGTTGGTGAAGCACGATATCCTCGACATCTTCCAAGCATCATTAGAGGGAGACATGATACCGAAACACTGGAGGCATGCCCATATCATTTACCGCCCAAGAAGCTAGGTAAAGATCGCGAAAGCCTGCAGATCGATCTCGCTTCTAGCCACGTTGGACAAGGTATTGGAGTCCGTTATGGCTGAGAGAGTCCCTTACGCTGTAGAAGCTCACGGGCTCCTCCCGTCCGATCACATTGGCTCGCGCAAGCAGCGATCAGCAGAATAAGCCCTCGTATTTCTACAAGAACACATCTTCTCAGGATGGTCATGTTGTGGGTCTTATCAGTTTTGAAGTGAACGGAGTATACAACGGCGTATTCAACTTGAGACCATTGCAGCGTATGGAGGCAAGAGGGATTCCAAAGGGCCTCCTGCGATGGGTTGATGCATTTTGCTCCGAGCGGACTGCAACCATTATGATCAATGGTCAAAGTTCTGAGAGCAGACTGCTACCATAAGAAGGACTCCCGCAAGGATCTCCTTTGTCGCGATTCCGTCTCTGTTCTTCAATGCAGATCTGGTGCAAACCCAGATCGACGGGAATGGTGGAGCCATCGCGTTCGTGGACGCCTACACTGCTTGGGTATGTGGACCAATGGCCCAGAGCAACCGGGGAGGGATACAAGCGATAATTGACGAAGCTCTCGACTGGGAGAGACGCAGCGGCGCAACGGTTGAAGCGGAGAAGATGGCGATCATACATTTCACGCGATACACAGGCAGAATAGACTCGGAATTCTTCACCATCAAGGGCGAGATGGTCGTTCCAAGGGATAAAATCAAGGTTCTTGGAGTCATTATGGACTTGCGCCTTCACTGCAAGCAGAACATCGCAAAGGCGATAGAATTGAAACGACTGACAGGGGTGGCTCCTTCTACAACCAGACAGCTTTTTACAGCCATCGTAGCTCCGGTGGTGGACTACGCCGCCAATGTCTAGATGTATGGGTGTAATACGGTTCCGTCATATGCCATCAATTGAGTGCAAAGGGTAGGAGCGCAGGCGATCATAGGATCATTCACAAGCATGGCGACATAGATGATACTGGTATCAATACTTCCACTTCAGCATCGACCTTCATTAGAGAGTCGATACAGGTCTAATAGAGAGCATATTCACTCCCACCAATATAGTCTATCATGTTCCTTTCTTTCTAACACAAGACAAAAGAGTCTTTGATTACCCAACAGGTGTTGGGTAATAACAAAAAGTTCAGGGCCGACTAGCCTCTCCAACAGAGCCTCAAAGGCCCACAGGTCGCTTATCCTGCACGTGGCATTAGAGACAAGCACCCCATATTTTGAACACAATAACTGCGCTAGTAAAGTTAGTCATGGAAAGATCAATCATCAGCCCCGGCCCGCCACTGTCAGTACGGTTGGTATAATTGGCCGAGCAGACCCTAGACATCCTAACTAGGAAATATTTAAAAGTGGATAAGTTCACAGGGATGCAAATGTTTGCATCTTGCTTGAGGAATGACGCTACCGGTGAGAGCCTCGGCTTGGTCACCTTGACAGCCCCACCAATCCTTCCACTTGCCTTGAAACACTTCCACTAAGAAAAGGTCGGCAGCGAAAATTCCGTGGAGCGTTCATGCGCGCGAGATTGGAAGTGGTACGTGCATAGCCCTTGCCAGTAAGTGATACCAACTTACTGTGTCAGGGGTCAACAGGCGGAGATTATGTAGCGACAGAGAAATTCTAGGTCTTAAGGTCAAGGCAGCCGATGATACTTAACTTTATGCAGTGGGTCTACGTGGGAGCCTGAGTGACTTTGCAGACAACCAGCGGGCAGTTGGCCCTAAAGTAGTACACCTAAGGCAGTTTCAACAACGGCCAAAGCCTGATGCCTCGGTGGCTCCTACATGTTGCCTATTGCACAGAATCGTTAGGCTTTCCTGACAGAAATAATGTATTTTGTGAAAATGAGTGTGTGCTATCAAAGTCAGCCCCTAATCCTGACTCTTTTACTTCTCTTATCTGGTAGTTCCTTGGCAAAACGAGTTTGCCTGTTCAAAAGTCAATCTCTCCTCTTGATTCACATCACTAATCGCGCAACTCTGCCGATATCACAATCTATCGTGGACACGATTCCAAGGACGTAAGTTTCAAGCTTCGGACAACAAACGGAGAGTTTAGAACCTTGTTACTCTGACCTTCCAGGATTCGTTGCATGTGCAAAGATGTACTCATCTATACGTCTCAGCTTACCATCAACCAGCGCGGATGCACTGTAGTATTTCACTACATGTTGGCACAAACGCCGTGACTAACTGAAACTCAATCAGTCTATCAGTGCCCATGTGTTAGGAGTGGGGAGGGTCAGCCATACTTCGATAATCAATCTTCAGTTTCCTGCTGATGTGATTTCCCAAAGAAACGCCCAATTACCACAGCGATGGCGGCGTAGTTTAACTGGGTCTTCCAGTGAGTACACGAGGATATGTAAGTATTGTAAGGATCGACACTCACGCCGCAAAAGACGTAAAGGAGACTCCCAGCATAGAATGGCGTTTTTTCGTCTATGCTCCATTGGTAAGTTGGATAGATAATCACAATACCGACCAATGATCCTACGCTCTCGGATAGTGCGAAGGACATCAGGACAGGCCCTACAGCATAGCTCGGGAGACGGTTGGCTATGAAGCAAAGCAGACTGAGGTTTGATGATACGCCAAAGGTATTGATAATAAGGCCTTCATTGTCGTCAATAAGATTGTTTAAGAAGTCTAGAAAACACGAACCGATGGTAATGGCAAGCGATGAGTCTGATACACTGATCATGATCGCGCCCAACGCCATCAAGATCACACTACATCTACCAATAGTTAAATTGATGTTGTTGGAAAATAACCTCGTATGCTCTTCCATAGAAATCAGGCAGGGTAAGAAGACACCGAAGATGAACAGGCTTATCTCGCTTCTAAGAAGCCATAAATTGTCGGCCTTGGCTGCAAGTTAAGTTCGATGATTGGGATTACGACATTAAAAGAGTAGTGTACGTACCTCTGTAGGACTCAAACCGCATCTGTGCTGCGTATATGTTGCAAAGAGGGGCCGAGATGCTTGAGAAATAGCAATGAAGGAAAAGATCCAAGGGGCAAACGCCAGGATTTTCCCTCTCGGGGGCGCCTTAAGACCCAGGCATATCTTCAAAAGCCCCACGAGAGATACAACTCCATCATCTGGATGGCTGTTACCTTGGTGAGAGTCCTGCCTACCGGACCACAAGGGATCTGTGGTAGAATCAGACTCATCCTGGCTCAGCTCATGGGTAGCGTAGTTCGTGCTGTCGAGGAACATAGCGATGCCACCTGCAGTAAGACACAAAACTCCAGCCATAAGTCCAGCCACAAGTCCAGACCAGTGAGAACTGCGCCATGAGAGCCTAGCGACCAGAATGGGACCGAGAACTTGGGTCAGGACAGTAATGAAACCTGTCGTATGAGAGTATATTGTTCTAGGAGATGCTTAGTATTTCTTGATGACGCTATAGAGAGCGAGAAGGGACGATACCGAGCGCAAGGAGTGTTCCGATTATGGAGCACAGTGAGAGTGAGGAACTTTGAAGCGTAAGAACCTCCGCCCCAGAATTTCGCTAGTGGGCCAACCACAGCATTCAAGTGCGTCCAGGTAGGAAGAAAACACGCTGCTCTTGTCAACATCGGTGTACGGGGGAATGACACGGGTAACAGCCTTACAGCTCGCATATGTGGCAATAGTTGCAAGAAGAATGCTCCCAATATTCAATCTGATGGCCTCATGGGGCGACAGTGTGCGGAGAGAGGAGCCGAGTATGTAGGCGCTTGACATATCTAGCCCTTTGTTTAGAACAGCTGGCTAAGGCTAGGGAAAAAAGTGAAGTTGCGCAAGGTATGAAGGGTTGAACATACTGGATACTTGTGCCACAATCACTCTTGCGGTACCGGCATCCCAAAATCCAGGTCGCCAATGCGGATTACGTGCTGATACCATGGTGTCGTTGATCAGCTCGACCAAACTTAGCAGGAAAAAAAGCACGAATGCCGGTAAGGCAGCTCGGATACTGCGTGACTCCATGTCGATTATTCTGGCAGGTAACTGAGAAACTAATGGAATTGCGTTGTCTTTTTTCTCTTTACTGGTTGCCCCCAATACTTGACGAGGCAAAAATACAAACGTGGGTGTTCAGGGCGAGCTATCAGTAATAAGGGGATGAAGGGCCATTCTCACTCCGCCCATGCGGAGCATCGTTTCACAGAAAATGCCGAGACTGCATCAGAGCATAGGCCAGCATGGATCTTTTGGTGACGAATCGTATGCACATATCCAGGCAGCTGGCCCGCGCTAGCTACGTCAGCGGCGATCTTCTCCTATCAGCCCCCCATCATCTCGAAGTTTGGTCATGCAGTAATACTGGTTGTAAAGTTTTGGCCCGCTATCGGGCAACACCGCAATCAGCTAATGAGATATTAGTAAAGGTCAATTCGGTGCCTCGTCATCGAGGCTGTAACAACGCCCTCAATGCGACTGCAGTGGAGGAACTCTCAATGGCTGTGCAGATTTGCGAGGGCTACACCGTCCAATTTCGATCCCATCAACTTATCATGCATAGAAGGCAGCTGAGCTTTGGTGCATGTTGCCACCTCTAGGAGACTGGAAAGTGGCGTCTATCTTGGTCAAGCTGTAGAGCGTTGTTCGAGTCATTGCTTCTTAGCTTCGTGTTGAAAACTCAACCCTTAGGCCATACCAGTGGGTTGAAAAAGAACCGTTAGAGGGGCACCAATTTTGGGGTCTACTTCGCATAAGATTGGACCCACAACACAGACCCATGCTAGCGTCAATTAGCGCTGTCTCTATTTTTAAGATCGACGGAATGATGAGATACGATTCGCCCACGCAGCAAGTCTGGTCCGACACCTGAAGTGGGCCCTGTTTGAGGGAAGGGACTTGCGCAACCACAGAAGTGAGAGGCAGTCTGCCTTTAAATATCTGTTAGCTTTCTATTGTTTCCGTGCGTTGGTTTGTTCGTTTTGCATAGGACATTTTGAAATGAACAATTCCAGCGCGGAACCGAATACGCCTACTGGCAAGGTATCAAAGGCGAAGAAAGGGAAGCCAGTCCATGTTTGCAGTGAATGTCAAAAGGTGCTCTTCTCTAATTGAACCATGATAGATAACTAATTACGAACACAATCAGGTATACACTCGAGCTGAACATCTGAGGTACAGCTTATAGAAATACAATAGAGATGAAGAGCTCACCAGTTGGCAGGCGGCATCAGGTTTCACACCAAGAGCCTCAGTTCGAATGTCCAGTATGTAAAAGGCGCTTTCATCGCAAGGACCTGCTAGAAAGACACTATAAGCGGTCAGTCACACCAGCTTTATGATTTGACAGTTCTGACAGTAGGTTTGTGTCAGACATGAAGGAGAAACAGACTAGCCGGCTGTTTCGGGTCACACGAGGTGAATTTGAAATTTCAGAGGGGCACAGGGAGTCTAGTTGCAACTGATGGCTCAGAATAATTTAACAGTATGGCTTGGCAATTTAGTTTTGGAGTCATTTGTATATGGCACTGTTTCCATTGATTCTTGCAACTCCACTCTGAAGGCGCAACCAGGGCCATCAAGTCTGTCGAGACAGGTGAGACAACAAAAACCTCTGCCTCAATATGAGGTCGTTGATGAAAGACCCTGCCTCGTCTTACTGGCCCGAAAATCATAGCAGCGAGGGGTTTGAACCTGGATACGTGCGCCAGGTCCGCAGGGGGGTTGAAAGCTGACAAGACAGGGGTCCGAGCTAACGTAGGCGGGCGCACAAAGTGAGCCGATCTCTTATAATTGATCGACCATGCACACTCAGCCGAGGACATGTAATGTTTCCTAGAGATGCATGGCGATTGACTCAAAGGACTTTAGCACCTTCTGGCAGGTGCATAGGCCACGCCCCCAGGAGCCATATCAGTTTGTCGGCCCAGGATAGCCCCATCGTATAGTCACGTAGAGCACGAGAATTCAGGGCAACTG
>JAHARR010000212.1:0-31259 GCA_019191175.1 Fusarium veterinarium
AAGAAGATGGGTGTAATTAGGGCTACTTTCTTAACATCTGCATGCCAAGAAAGTAAGATGACGAAGGAAGGTTGTACCCGGAGACGTGCTCACCACGCTCTGTCTCCGTGTCCAGGGTAAGAACCTTGGATGACCGACTCTGCTCGTTTCGACTGTCGGCCCGTTGCCTCAAGCAGATGACTACAAAAACTCCACCATCTCCAACACGACGGAAAGAAACGGACCTGTGTATAGCTTCTTCGCATGGTAGACAACGCGATTTGGGTAGAACGAGGATATCACGGGGGCGCTATGACCCCCGCGATTCTGGGTAAAGGGCCGAATTCCTCCACAGAACAAAACCCCAATTTTTGCAATGGCAGGGATTATCAGGCAGACGTTTAAGAGAACTCAAAGTGGTGATCATATTTGCACTCGATTGCCAGGAGAGAAATCGAGTCATGAACTCTGCGGATCCGCGTGAAATTCCTGCTTGGGCATCGAAGAGTTGGGATTTATACCGCTTTAGGAATTAACGAGTCTCCACTTGTAATCAAACCAGAAAACAGCATTGATTCCATTTTTCCACGGCGGAAGAATGAAACAGTAGCAGAGAGAAAATTCAGTCAATAGTGGGGGGTTCTGTACATTACTATACGACACTGGAAAACTCTTCCGATCCAGGGACTGGCGTCTTGAGGTCATCGTGAGTTTGCGGCGCAAGCAGAGCCTCAAGTTTGAGCTTACTAACCCAACCCACGAAGCGAATTTAGCCATCTCATCCCGTCCGCCACCAAAATCTCATCTCCTCAGCCCTACCGGCTGTGCCTTCTTGGCTGAACTAAGCCCTCTTGGCTCTCCCCCTCATATCCTTGACCCCAATGCCCAGAACAAACGCGATTCTGAGAACAGTGCAGATACCCGTAACAACAATACTAAACCAATCTTCCCAGCGCCAATCCGCAAGCGCTAAATTACCCGAGATGCGCATGCCGATGTATATAGCCGTGAGCATGGTGAAGTCAGCTGGTAAGATAGCCAGCTGCACTATCTTCCAGATGTTGATGTCGTGCGTGTAGCGTAATAGTACGACGAGGATGATTAGGTATGACGTGCCCATGCCGCCGATCTGGTAGATGAAACAGCGGAAGTGGTCTGTTGGTGGGTAATTTATGAAGAAGGCCTGCATGGCGAGATCGTGGTCGATAAAGTTGACATACATCCCGACAAGAGTCAGGATGGGGTCGACCCAGAGGAACCAGAGGCTGTAAATCGGGTGGATTTTATCAGTGATTGCCATTTTGGTGATACTACGACAATGCGACAAGTGTTCTACAGAATTAGATCAGTCGTGAAGATTGATCTTTCGAGGTTCTTATAGTCATTGAGAAGATGTCAGCAGCATCAGCGTAGTAAGCTTATCCTCAACCCCGCGTCAGCATCACCAGGAATGGAAATCATTGGCTTCCCTTTATGTTACAAACCTGTTATAATTGGCACAAGAGGGCGTAATCAATTCCATACCATGACTGTCCGGGCTTGGCAATTGCCGGAATTTTAATGTGAAACCGCTGCACGAGACTGGAAAATATTAGATGACGATTCTGCGCTAACAGAATTTGGTGCGCATAGAGGTTGCACGTGTTAAGGTGGTAACTCAACCGATCGTCTCAGTACCAGTGCGACAGGTATCTATCTCATCAAACATGTGCACTAGGTCCAAAACGACATCTAGCGATACATACATAGTAATTTCTATTCTCGCATTTCTTCTATTTATGTATTTCTGTGACTTCTATAATTTTCAACCGGCAATTTTATACACTGTTAGGCTTGGCCAACATCATGACGCTCTCATATGAGACCTCGCGCAAAATAATTTCGGGCTACGAGTTATACCTCGATGAGCTAACCCTGACCTCCGTTTTCCGTATAATTTCCTTGCTGCTTGAATTATCATCGTCTGTCTCGTGATCTCGAGCTCGTGATGGAACACGTTGGGCTGATGCGTGAAATGTTCCTTTTCGGCCATTGATTGAATCCAACCTGATACCCTGACCGGAGTTTTGAAGGACGTTCTCGCTCTGCAATAATTAGCGAATGTATGGAGATATTGATGTGCTACAAGGCAGATTTGGGGAACTCACTTCGCCTGTGCACTGGTAGTTTCCTTCGTGAGAGGAGCCGTAGTAGAAGTTGAACAGCTTTCGGAGCGGTGATAGAGAACATGCGATGATGCCTAGGCAGCATTCAACATTGGAGGTGATACTGACGATGCCGAGATGATTTAAATAAGACGAAAGTTAGAAGATGCACCTATAGGCCAAGGAAAAGTAACGTATCCAAACGTACAAGCGATCTCATTTGGATATTTCACCACGTCATAGTACTTCAGATAGGGCTAACTAAGTTCTCTGTGCTGATATAAGCTCTCAGCCACAAGTCTCAACTGCAAATAACACATCTTGCTCACAGCTTGGACACTTCGTGGATCAAATAAGAACTCTAGCAAGCTTCAGCATGAAGCTTTGCAATAGGAACTTATACTATGAAAAAAGTTACCGTGTCCCTGACATATGTGTCAGCAGTCTAAAGCATAACCTTAGCCACAAGTCCCAACTGTAAATAACACATCTAGCTCACAACTTAGACATTACACCATAATGTCTAACCAATTGTTACAACATAAAGCTGATAAAAGGAAAACCTAGATGATGACTCCTTGGCCGGCGAGGGAAGAGACGACTGCTCCGGGGAAACTATTCCCCTGGTCCTAAACCTCGCGCTACAACTTCATACCCAATAACAGCAGTACACAATGAAAATAGAGTTTGAGCTACTGCAAGAGCCAAGAACGAACATGATATGAGAATCCCTGGACGAGACTCGTAAGCGAATAAACCCTGTGAGCAATTACCTCTGCTCCCGTCTCAAACACTTCTGTAAGAATGTCCGAGTTGGGAGAGCAGGAGTTCATATATGTAGACTGGGCCAATGCCAAAGAAAAAGAGCACAAAATGGCTGTCGTTTCAGCAGGATAGGACCGTTTGTACGGTAATGGATGACAATTTGATAAAAAGTTCTTCGTGTTTCATTTGCGCAGGCCCCGGCTTGAGTGCCCACCTGCAGCGCAACGCCGCAAAGGAACGTTTTTACGACCAGGGATGATGCAGAAGGGACTCAATGATGTTGGTTACCTGTCAGTTTTCCGACAAGCCAGTAGCCGCCAGTCACCGCCCTCACCCAAGATTTCTTCTTCAATCACCTCTCTCTTCTCCTCGGCAATTGCTTTTTTCTCTCGCTACAACCGCGTCAACAATGGGACCTATTCTCGCATCCATAGCCATTCTGGGCTTGTATCTTCTCGGCAATGCAATTTATCATGTCACGCTGCATCCGCTAGCGAACATCCCCGGCCCAAAGATCTGCGGGATCACCCGCATTCCTTACTGGTTGGCTTCGCTCAAGGGCGAGGATGTCAAGTGGATGAAGGGTTTGCACGATCGGTATGGAACTGTTGTTCGCTTTGGCCCGACAGATGTGAGCTATACGGCTAGCGAAGCTTGGAATGATATCCATGGACGTAAAGTTACGGAGAAGGCGCAGGAGTTCTCTGTACAGCCAGTGAACGGTAAGCAATTGATATGGAGGTAATTGAGCTTGGCTTATACAGGTGTTAGGCGTTCCTAGTATGCTTACTACCAATACTGAGAACCATACTCGCGTGCGACGGCTATTTTCACCGGCCTTCTCAGAGCGCGCTTTGAAGCAACAAGAACCTCTGTTCAAGAAGTACTCAGAACTTCTCATGTATAAAATCTCCGAAGTTGGAAACGACGGTGCCAAACCAGTTGAGATGACGCAACTGCTCAACTTCACGACCTTTGACGTAATGGCCGAGTTATGCTTCGGACACCCTCTTAATCTTCTAGCACAGAACGAATACAGCCCTTGGGTGAGGTCCATCTTCGAATCTCTCAAGATGTTACCGATTGCATCTATGATCAACTACTACCCCATTCTCAATGCGATATTCACACGTTTTGAACCAAAGTCAGTTACACAACAGCGCGTCACGCACTGCAAACACTCGGAAGATCGTGTGAATCACCGTTTGGAGAATGGTTCTGATCAGCCTGATGTTTGGAACTTGGTCATGTCGGCAAAGGAGGACAAGGGACTTACACTTCAGGAAATGCACTCTAATGCGGAACTGTTCATGCTTGCTGGATCTGAGACGACTGGTATGTATTAAAAATGGTCCTCTGATAGGCGTACACAATGATTGACATTGAGAACCTTTCTAGCTACACTGCTGAGCGGTTGCCTTTATAACCTGCTTACCTACCCCGAGAAGATGAAGACACTGCTCGAAGAGATTCGCGGCAAGTTCACGAATACCGACGACCTTACTTTCGAACGCCTTGCCGAACTAAAGTACATGAATGCTTGTCTGAAGGAAGCCCTTCGTGTCTACCCCCCAGTTCCCATCGGAAGTCCACGAGTCGTTCAACCAGGCGGCCAGCAAATCCTGGGCAAGTATATCCCACCAGAGACGCGTGTATCAGTCCACCATTACTCCACATACCACTCTGAGTCAAACTTCAAGGACGCCGATACCTTCGTGCCGGAGAGATGGCTCAAGACGGATTCGAAGTATGCTGGAGATATGTGGGAGACTCACCAACCCTTCGGATTTGGCCCTCGGAACTGTCTTGGCCAGAACATGGCTATGCATGAGATGAGGCTCATTTTAGCGACATTGCTGTTTAAGTATGATCTTGAGTTGTGTGAAGAGAGTCGGAATTGGGCGGATCAGAAGTCTTTTGCGGTGTGGATCAAGACTCCGTTGATGATGCGGGCGAAGCCTGTTGCTACGCACACCAGGCTTAATATCTGAGCATTGCTAGAGGGAATAAATCAAAAATCACAAGCTCTTCCACTGTAGTGTTTTCCCTCGATCGGTGCTGTGACTCCCTGCTCCTCAACTCCAAATGCAAGATGACCAATCTCGCTCTCTGCATTTATTGTTGATACCTCTCCCCATCTCAGTTTCATTGTCTTCATCAAATCCAAAGGGCTGCCCCCGCTTTCCGATATCTCCAAGGGATGAACAGTAACCGCGCCGGCTTTTCCTGTTGCATGGCTCGGACTGATGGGGATGCAGTGGCAAGCAGCCGAAATGACCTTGGAGTTGCTTCCTCCTAGAACCATCTGGCCTGGCAGATGGCGCTTTGCTAGAATCATAGGACTCAGCGCGATTACTACTGATATAGAAAAACCGATCAAAATGGCCACGGATGAGAATTGAAGACCGCGATCAATTTCCGCGATTTTGTAAGGTATCATGGGGTCATAGACTAGTAGGAGTTGTCAATGGACGAATCCAAGCGCTTATTGCCATTTCCTGGCACAGCATGAAACCACTTACATTCGTAGTTACTCAAATAGAAGCAGTTGGAATAAACCCAGTGCAGTATACTACTAATTGCAAGTAGTGGAATGGACCAGCGGTAAGGGAGTTGCAGTCGATATGTTGATCGTTGGTCACCCCTAGGGTTAGTCACCCTCAAAGCCTTGAAGCTAATCGCATAGCTAGCCCATTCCAACTCGGCAAGCATTCGAGTTATCAGCCCATTCAACGTCATGTAACATAGAGATAATAGGAGTTGAGGTGTATTAGATATCATGGTAAGACCAAGCAGTGATGCTGACTTGAGCCCCGCATCGTTGACGTCGGCGTTTTTCTGATGATGTGCGAATCGCGACTCTCGCCTACATATCAACGTGTTAGCCTTTCGATGTAGGTTTTGAGCAATTACTTACAAAGACTGCGTCTGCAGCGCAGGTGCAAGGAGGAGCCCTCCAAGAACTAACAGACTTCCGATAAGCATGTAAGAAAGGATCCAAATCCCCGGGTTTACTGCATTCCCAGCTAACACCTGTTTCTTCTTCCATGGCCGTGAGCTGCCCAGTGCTCTCTCTGGATCAAGTTTCATATGCAGGTCCTCAGCATCGAGTGTGCAGATTCCCTTTGTGCAAGTATCCGGCTTGGCAATGAAAGAAGAAATTGCGTCCCCGACAGTCATGAGAGGCTCTTCAGTACTCCAAGATCTGACTTTCAAGGTATAAGAACATAATAGGCACTTGGAGATACACATGATGCAGACAATAAGAAGAAGAGGATTTACAATGCTCAGTCGACAGGGAGCGTGAAAGATTTCGGAGAGACAATAGTCAACCTTCATAGTTCGAAATGCGGGCTCATACTTTGTTTCGTTCATGTAGATGGCTCCAGTGTCTGGATCGAGCTGCATATAGTAACCAAGTACTGTATTATTATTCGTAGAATTTGTGATGAGACCCCGTGAATTTTTGAACCGATTGTACCGGCCTGCGAACCAGAGGGAATTTGGTGCATCTTGGTCGTCCCAGCCATTATCTTCTTTGACAACATTGGCTCGAGTCCATTGAGAGCTAGGCGTGTTGTTCTGATTGCTCATGACCATAACGACATGCCGGTGATTCAGCATGAGGACTTCAAGATCATTATAGCGTCGCATACAGTCTTGGAATTCTAAGCGCTCCCAGGACTCTTCATTTAGAGAACTCTTGATACTCCTGATAGTTTTGTTGGGGGTGCTCTCACTGTTTAGAGCATATGTGTAGTTAGATGATGTCGTCACAGACGGAAGGGTAAATCTTGCATCATTGAGAAAAGTCTCCGAGACCATGATGGCCACAAATCCATTCGTAGCCTTGGACTCGAGGACAGAACCGTTGAAGACCAAATGTAGAGGAATACTGGTAAGGGAGAAGAGCGCCCAAAGGAAAATCCGACGCCTCGAAAGAAAGCGAAAGTTATGAATGGAATGGACGCCAATTTCTACCCAGCGCTTTGAAGCATGGGCGCGATCGACATCATGCCTCGTTGGAGCAACGAGGACTTGCATGAAGAAGTTTGATGAGCCGAGGACGCCGGTTCCGATAACGTTGATGGCGAGATGGATCCATAGATTTGCACGTGAGACTCTATCGCATGAACCGCTCAGGATTGCGGTTTCTCCAAAGATAGATGCTCCGCCGCCGTTGATGACATGAAGGGATATGATAAGAGCTGTGACTAGGAAGGTCGTGAGGATTGTTGCGAGAATGGTAAGGTAAAGAGCCGTCTTTCTCCAGCCAGAGAGCTTCTTCATGGCGTCCATCGGGTTTTAATCAGGCTGCATATCGGATTCACAAAAGGAGAAGAAGCATAAAATAACAAGAAGATACAAATGAAAAAGACCAAAAACAAAGACAAAGAGAAGGGAGTATCTGAAAAGTCAGTTACGAACTGGCATCTCCAGATACGGACTTTGGTGGCGTTCCAGCTGAGCTCTAGTCTGTCAGCCTCAGCGTCGTGACCCAATAGCAAAGGGAGATTTTCGCCATCGAACGTAAGGCCGTTCGGAGCGTCCAATTGCAAGGACTAATTTCTGAATCAGTTATAAATGCCAAGTTACAAGGCAGACTTGACGGCCAAAACACCGATAGGCACATGTCTTGCTTGGTCTATCCGGTTGACATTTTACTCAATGCGAACCACCGCAGTGGAAATGGCTGATTGAGTCCAAAAGCTGAAGAAAGACGTTGAGTAATGATACTATTGATACTGGACCGCTGATGACAACCAACGAAGGCATGCCGACCGCCACAGGCTTTACCCACTGATTGAACGTAGTGGCAACATCATTGCGCTCACAATCTCCGGACCCAGATGACTGTAGATACAAAGTCAAGGCCTCGGGGAGCAAGAAAACTTAAGACTTTAAAAGGGAATGCCAAAATAAACTCAGTAAAGAGTTCCCTAAGCTTAGGCTAAACTAAATATTAGGGTAAAAGGTCCTAAGGCTTCTTGCCTCCCCTAGCGAGGGTATAGCATATAGTATACTCGACTAGACAACAACGGTTCTGGTAAATTGCTCGCAGTCCATTCGCAAGAGAAACTTCTATTGATGTGATTGACAGGCTCAACTCCTCTCGGCAGTAATGACAGTTTTCCGATCACGTGGAGGAGACATCCCGAGTCTTGTCCGGGCGGCTACGCTAACCCCAGAACCCGGAGAGTTAATTCGGCCGGCATTTGATGCCAACAAAGGAGAATGAAGAGAATAGTCAAGAAATATTTCTACATAGAAATACCGAAGATATCTTATAGAAATGATGAGTCAACCATTCATCTGAGTTATCTTATCAGAAATGGAAGAGCAATGACAACTTCAACTCAACATCAAATTCACCTCCGCGTCGAAGTGGAGACCGGGAGTACATCCGTTCCCCACAAATCTTGCCCAGCATCGGGGCAGTTACCGAAGTGTCTTACACGTTGAACTCACAAGGTATAAAAGCCCGTCCTTATCTTTCCGTATCTCCCCTTTCAGTTCCATACTCTCCGTACCCCATAAGCCGTCAAAATGTCTAAACTCGTCCCTCTCACCGTCATCAAGGGCGCCGGCCACGAGTTCATCCCTCTGCCTCGAGGCGAGAACGCCACAGTCGCTGACTTCCATACCATCCGCACAAAGACCGATGCCCCCGCTCACATCACATCCGGTTTCTACAAGATCGAGGCTGGTCCTGCCCGTCCTGCGCATTATGATTTTGAGGAGAGCAAGTATGTCTTGAGTGGTCAGATTGACGTGCTGGTATGTTCCTTGCAAGACTTATCGTCGATAGTGACACTGATGATTTGTAGGATGAGGCTACTGGTATCACGCATCACCTTGTTCCCGGTGACTTTGCTTTCTTCCACGTTGGATCCAAGGTCAAGGTCAGTACCCATTCGCCTTCATCGCTTCGAGAGATGCAATATTGACGCATAGGCAGTTCTCTACCCAATCTCAGGGCTTTGCTTTCTACGCTGTCACTCGACCTGTTCGCGCTCCTCACCCTAACTTGAAGGGCCGTGAGGAGGACACTAAGTCCCGTCTGTAAGATGTTCAAGAAGTTAATGAAAAAAGATTTTACGACAAACGTCTAGTTTAATAAATAGACGATAATAGAGTTTATTTCGCGCCCTCAATTACCACTTCGTTTGATGCCACTGTTCGTGTTTGATGATCAGTCTGACCAACGATCATTCCGTGAAAGACTGCAAGGTCTGATATGTATCAATGCTTGAGCATCTAATCACAACAGAGAGGGCATTGACGCGCTACAAATGTCGTCATAACATCTATGACAATATGAGACGTGGCACGCACCGGGTTCAGCAGCGGATAACAAACCTGTCGATGAGGTCGCGGCAAACAGATGTTCAGCTCACACCAACCCTCTCACATTCATATCTCGAGGCTCAAAGGGAATCATTCACAATACGTCAAGCAACGCCCAAAAGAATAAAACCACGCTTGGCAACCTAATCTCCTGACGTCGCACAAGAGATCCAACAACAAGCAAACATTTAATTAAAAACCTTCGCCGAGACAACCTATCATCAAAATGACCACTTGCATAGGATATTCATATCTCCTACCGAAAATTGAGATTTTCAGCCTTGACTACCTTGACGTTGCCTTGGAAATAATTTATGGGGAGGATAGGGCAACATGGCACAGGGTTGACGATTTACTCATTTTTACATCTGAAACCGTTGATCTGGTTGGTTTGAGAGAAATGCTTGGAGATTTGGGAGTGACGTTGACGTGGCCCGAGTTCGTAGCCAGAGAGCTAGATTGAACGACCTACAATAAAATGCCGTCAACGTTTCACCCTCACTAAGTCTGTCGCAAGAACATATATTGCAGATATTTCGGAGTGTGATGGTTTCTAGGAATCGCTTAGTTGGTACGCCTGAGTTATCGTGGACTGTCACAGTTTTCTCTTGCAAATTTATCACTGAGGGGTAAGTTTTAGAGGCGAATCAAGACTAATGGCTGATTCATGTGTCAAAGGCTATTGGGAATTAACATACATTCATTGCTCCTGAACATTCTGCTCGAAGGCCACTCAAACGCAGCTACGCACTGCTCTTGAGCCGACTGAGCGGGCTGCGGGATACATGACCCTCTCTTTGTTCCGCCACAAATACCTTTACAGCCCCATCCATTTAAACTTTTATACCTCAATTGTCACAATGTCTGCACCTGAAGAGCCGGGAATTGTGCAGGTCGTTGGATAGCCAAAGCATTTCAAGCTTGAAACGCTAAGCCATGATCTTGAAAGGATTCATGGTAAAGGAAAGGCGGGATGGAAATTGGTCCAGGTTCACAAAGTCACACTCGTCTCAATTACGATTGAAACAGAAGACATTGCTGCGTTGGCAGAACACTACGAAAGTCTTGGCGTGGAAGTTGAATTGAAGCAAAAAAAGAGATAGACAGTCCTCAATACATCAAGTATTATCATACTCTAAGACACTGTAAATTGTGAGGCTGGAAGTGAGGTTCATGAAGGCTATATTAACTCTACTCTATAAGCAAGTCTACCCTCTAAAATACCATCTATTTCTGACAAGCAGAAAGGAAAATATCATCCATGAGAAGCGTAAAAGAAGCCGGGTTGTTCTGACAAGTAAGAACAAACGAGAGCTCAACAGTAGAATGCGTAGGTGTGACATAGTTCATGCGGTTGCGGTACTGCCACCAAGCATTAGGGTCGTAGAAAGGATCAAAATCATCAAAGTTGACACCATCGAACTTGACGAGGATGTCACACTCGTAGTAGGGAAGATGGGCGCCGTTGCCCGTGTGGTGGCCGTAGCCGAGATAGTACGTCTGGCCAGGGACGAGGCCGCTGATGGTGCGCTTGAAACCGGCTTTGACGCCGTCTTTTTGAGGCCAGTGGAGAGCCCTGGAAGTTGTTAGTTTAGGTGATGGGGAAGGGGATGGTGAGACTTACATGGCGAGGTTTCCGCTGTTGGCACGGGCTTGAGGACCGAACTGGCCGTTGTAGGTGATACCAGCGTTTCCGGAGATCTGCCAACCACTTGATGCGGACTCAAAGTCACCATTGGGGACCAGGTTGGTGCTGACGCAGTTATCCTGAGCAGGCTCAGCATTGTTGAGCGGGCCGACGGTAGAATCAGGATCGAACGCAGTGACGGTTTGGAAGCCGACGGGAGTAGGAGTAGCAGGCTGGGTGTCGGGACGTGTAGTGGTGGAAGCAAAGTTGCCGTCAGTTGAGGCATCGCCGTTGGCGGAGGATGTGGTGGCTTGGGAGGCAGCGTTGACAGGGGCTGAAGTAGACTCAGAGGAGCCAGTACCGGGGAAAGTGGTAGACTGAGCATTAACCTGAACAGTGCCAGTGGACTGGGAGTTTCCTTGAGCGGTTTCGGTAGTCTGCTGGTTATTCTGGGCGGCGGATGTGGACTGGCTCGACTCGCCACCAGCAGTTGTAGCTCCGTTGACAGCAGTCTCGGTGGGGATGACGGTTCCTTGAGTAGACTCTGTGCCTTGGTTCTGAGGGGCGGTTGTAGTACCCTGGTTAGGAGCATTGGTGGCAGTAGAAGGGCCATTCTGAGTGGCAGGCTCAGATTGGGTAGCGGGAAGAGTTTGAGTAGCAGGACCGTTCTGAGTAGCAGGTTCAGATTGGGTAGCAGGACCATTCTGGGTAGCAGGGAGAGTTTGTGTAGCAGGACCGTTCTGAGTAGCAGGTCCAGATTGGGTAGCAGGACCGTTCTGAGTGGCAGGCTCAGATTTGGTAGCGGGAAGAGTCTGGGTAGCAGGTCCACGCTGAGTGGTCGGAGCAACCTGAGTAGTAGCAGGGGTATTACCAGGCTCACGAATATCACCGCCTCCAAAGTCAAGTCTAAAGTCATTGATGTTCTCAGGAGTTACCTGGTTAGAAATGAAGATAGAATCAACAAGCACCGTAGCAGAACCTCCAGCAGAGCAAGTGGTCTGGATGTTCAAGAAACCCTGGGTAGCAGGAGCAGAAGTCGAGACCAAGACCTCGTTGTAGCTAACGCTAGCACCATTAGAAAAGATGCCAGTGGTGAAGAACTTCTGCGAACCAATGAACGCCTCGAGAACACAAGATGTTGTCGCCTGGGGAGGAGTGAAGACGAGGTAAAAGAACTGAACGGTATACTGAGTTCGCACGTTCAGACCAGTGAGCAACTGCTTCAGCGCCGCGATGTCTCCGAGAGTCTGACGCTTGCGAGTTCCCGAAGACTGGGCACTAAGCGCAGCGCAGCTCTTGTCAGAGCTTCCACCGCCAGGGTTGTAACCATCGTTAGTGTTAAGGGTAACATCACCGTCAGTGACAAACGGATCGAGGCTCGTAAGACCACCACCCGTACAAGTGTTGGTAATAATAGAATCGACGGGAGGTGCAGGAAGAGTGGTAGCTTCAATAGCAGCAGACGAAGTCTCTGAAGCGACAGATGCAGAAGTCTCAGTGGTTCGAGGCTTGCAAGGACCAGCGACGGCGCCAGAAATGGCTAGAGCCGCGATGGCGATGAAGGAGCGCATAGTGAGCGTAGGGGTAAACCAAATCAATAACGAATGAATGACAGACCGAGTTGGACGGTTGAAGCTCACAGGGAAAGTTGGAATTGCCTGTTGTATTTTATGTATTTTCCGGGCGTTTGGTCCCCTATTGCGGAATTGGTGATGCCGAGGGCTTTCGATAGTGCAGTGTGGCGTTGTACATGTTGAGACGTTCAGCCTGCGCCTTTTGGGTCCGGTAGTTGAGCTATTGGTGTTTAGTGGTTTGGTGTTAGATGTCATTGATGTGGACCCTGGAATTTAACGTCAAGGCCAACAACATGATCGTGCCTCGATGGGAACCAACATGTCGAGAAGTCAATCGCGAATTGAGAGACAGACTCTGATCAGCTACAAGTTCATCTCTAAAATATGTTGCCTCAATCCATTCAGATGATAT
The DNA here is from genome assembly GCA_019191175.1 of Fusarium veterinarium. Taxonomy (NCBI): domain Eukaryota; kingdom Fungi; phylum Ascomycota; class Sordariomycetes; order Hypocreales; family Nectriaceae; genus Fusarium; species Fusarium veterinarium. The sequence goes on from JAHARR010000212.1 coordinate 12,850, forward strand.
ACTCTCATTACAGTCACTTGGGTAATTTCAGAATCTCGGCATTTATCCGCTCCCCCGTGTCAACTGCACAGAGCATCATGATCCCACGTGATAGCGGGACCTCGTCAAGCATCTTCTGCTTCCACTTTCTAGTGCTGACCATGCATATCAGGAACGTACCAATATTTACTTCTCATTCGACATCTTTTCCGTTCCTTAATCTCAAATTCGGTCACTAGCGCCATAGTGACAGCTTTCCCGAGAGTCTGGATCTGAGTCGCCCACTAACGCGATTCAATAGCGCCAACGGTAGCGTGTTTAACATTCAGCTCTTATTTTGCAGTTCCAAGTGTTACTATAGTATATATTTTAGGCCTCATGCATATTATCTCTATTCTGTGTCATGGCCATTGCCATTTGTTGCGATCGAGCTCATTGCTTGGGCGGTCTCCTCCCTCAACTGCTAGACCGACAACCTCTCGACTACACAGATTGTATATCAAGGTCGAGTACCGGCAATCAGGTTCGTCAGCCTAGTCCTATCTGGGCCTTCACTCTTATCACTAGTCCCGGAATCGGCCATAAACTATCCGAATGTTCCGCCATCAGAGCCTGCTCATCATCCGCCATGTAAGTAGCCACGGCATGAGTCTGAACCAACTGCAGATCCTCCGGCTTCATGGCTTTCTGAACCTGAATAGCCAAAAGTCTACTGACATAATAATTCCGGGCCTGTTTGCTCAAACCCCGCGCTGCGAGGATCATGGTAGACCGGTAACCGGCTGTGATTTGCGGCTCATTGTCTCTTCCTTCTGCTAAGTCTGCTACGACCGCATTGCCAATAGCTGTTAGAGCAAAAGCAATCCATGGACTGTAAAACCCAAAGTTGTGTCGTGTGTAGTATAGTCTCATGATCGTCTCAAGCATTATCTTGGTTTCGGTCAGGACTGTTTCGGGTGCTTTTCCTAAGCATGCCGTCAGGATTTGAGGACTGTCCTTATGCAGGGAACCTGGAACCTCCACAATGCGCTCCAGGTCCACGTCGATAAAGACCTAAAGAACGAGCCCCACTTTCTCCTCCTTACCAACTCAATCTCAGGGACAGTCGGCACAGCTGCTGAAAGCAACTACTGCTTGGCCAACGGCTTTCTCGACGCTTTTGCTCCATGGCAGCGTTCGCGCGGTCAGGCTTGTGTCGCGGTTGGTCTAGGTATGATCTCGGAAGTGGGCTACCAGCACGAAAACCCTGAGATCGAAAGCTTGCTTCTCCTCAAAGGTATCCAGCTGCTCAACGAATATGCATTCTTGCAGATCATCGATCTTGCATTAAATAGCGAGCAAGATGGTCGGATTGACGACTCGCATCTACTCACTGGCTTGGAGCCTGCTGCGATTCGCGAGTTGAGTGCTCAAGTGTTCGACGTTACCAGCCACGGTGTACTAAACGAAGCACGCTCCTCTATCTTGCTAGCCTCCGTTTTAGCTGAGAAAGAGTCTCAGGACGTGACTTGTCAGCATGGCCACACAGTAGTTGTCTCCGCGGCAGAATGGTTCAAGAGCATTCCCTCGACTCTGTCACCGGCTTTTGCCCCAGTTGCAGCCTTGCGCATCGCCATTATGCAACTGATCAAGATGCGCTTCTCTAACCTAATCCTAGTTGCTATAGATCAGATCAGCGAGGATAAACCGCTACCTAGCTTTGGTGTTGATATTATGATTGCGTCAGAGTTTCGCTCGTGGTTATGGACAGTTTTACGGATAGACATTCCCTTTTTGGACATCATGAGCACCAAGACGTCTTTGGGTGTTTTGGCAGAGTTGGTCAAGGGGAAGCTTTAGCTAGAAAACATGATATACATTACTTAAGAATGATCTATCCTTCAGCCTATACCCATTTCCCCGTAATGCTGATCAGAACCACGGAGGTGCTGGCGTGAGTACTTGGGGTATCCTGTTGGCTTGATCGGTTGCCAGACAGGCTCAAATCATCAGGGGGTGCGAAGGCCAATCGCAGAATAATCCGTGATACCAAGGGCCACTTCCAAAATCACCAGAGTGATCACCTCTGTCGATGCCAATCTTCACTCGCCAAAGGGCTGCAGCATCAACATGCCAAAAGTCCAAACAAAATTTATGCGGTCAACAAACGAGTCGGTAAAAGGCCCTTCGCATGAAAGAGAGAACAGAAAACAACAATTATGCCGAATTACCATTCGCCTGTCTTATAAGCGATATCCACTATAATGGCAGGCTATGCTTATTCTGCAGCTATGCGCAGCGATTTACCCCAAAAGGAAGCTGTACCTTGCTTATTTTAAAATTAGAGTAAGAAATCTGATGTGATCGACAGCTGACGGCATAATCGACTGACGTATGAGAGGTGTAGAAACAAGCTAAGCAGTGCAGATCGAAGGCTGTGCCTAGATCCTCTCGGGTATAAAAGCACAGGTAGAGACTATGCCATAGCTTCTAGCAAGAGTCCACAATTAAAGTTACGAGAGAAAGTTCACCATGATCACTCAAGGCCTTGTGTGGCCCGTCCTCGGCCTTCTTTTCAACCCCGTTTCAGCGGGTACCATTCGTCAATCAGCACTAAAGTTGACCGTCAAACACGACGGGACACTCAACCCAGCCATCAACGCCGACTTTCCAGATCCATCAATCATCCAGCTCGAAGATGGATCATGGGTAGCTGTCGCAACAAACGGCGGCCCACCAGACAACTACAGAAAACTTCAAGTCGCCACGGCTAAAGATCTTCTCGGCGAATGGACCCTGCAACAGGAAGATGCCCTCCCCGATAAAGGTTGGACAACAGGCGAGAACACCTGGGCACCTGACATTCGACGCGTCGATAGTGGAGAGTACATCGTTTACCTGAGTCCTGAGATTGAAGCTGGTAGACATTGCATTGGTGTCGCGCGCTCAAAGAATGCCACTGGTCCTTATACATATGATGAGAAACCTCTTGTCTGCGGACCAGATGACCTTAAAGGCGCCATTGACGCGAGCGGCTTCAAAGACCCCGACAGCGGGAAGAACTATCTCATCTACAAAATAGAGGGCGATGCATCAGGCCCAACAGGCGGTACACCAATCATGCTTCAAGAAATCGAAGGCGACGGCATTACCTTCATTGGAGATGCGGTCAAGATCTTCGACCGCATCGGCAGTGAGGACGGCGTTCTCGTTGAAGCGCCAAACATTGTACGCCTTGGCAACGGGAAATACGTCTTGTTCTTTAGCAGTCACGATTTTCGTGACCCCCTGTATAATGTCAAATATGCGTACGCGGATAAGTTATCAGGACCGTATACGCGTGCGGACGAGCCTCTGATTGCGGCACCGGACTTTGGACTTGATGCGCCTGGCGGTGCGACGAGTAATGAGGCGGGAGATACCTTGGTCTTTCATGGATGGTGTCCTGATGATAAGAACATTCGATGTATGTATAGCGTTGAGTATGAGTATGAATGAAGGGAGAACTGGTAGATTAGCAATAGACTTATTCATTGACTTGTCTTTCGAGATCATTGGTCAAAGGGACCCGTTATTCGCCAAATGAAGTTTGCCTTCAACCGCCCATACAGTAATATACTTGATGTGCCAGCCAGCAAAAAGAAAATTTTCACAGGCCAATGCATGCAAAAGATATATTCCAGCGGATTGTCGACCACGCCAGGATTCGAACCTGGAATCTCTAGAGAGTTCGGGAGCTGGAAACCGAAATCTAGCGCCTTAGCCATTAGGCCACGCGGCCGGAGCCATTGATGATTGGCTCGCTTCTGGCAGCACTCAAGTTCTCGACGCGCCCCTGCGTGTGAAAACGCGAGGAATAGGGTAGCTGAACTCGACGTGAAGAGTTCTGTTTATTCTAATAAATCTCAACTGTAATCACTGCCCTCATTCAGAAATTATTCAACCCGAAGGTGGTCGGATCTGAAAAATTAGGCATAAGTCTTTAGAATTCTTCTTATATCTAGCATTCTATATCTAACTCTTGGGTATATATATATTTAAATTGATTTTCTGACATAATATAATTAGAGGTGGATTGATTGTTACATATAAATGACCAAAGCCGCGTAGAAGGCGAACAAAAGTTTCTTAGGCCATCATAACCAACATCAAGGCAATAACTATCCACCCCTATACACACTTTATAACGGCGGCTCGCCTGTTGAAGGCAGAACCTCTCTTCCAACACTGTTTTGCCAAGTCTACTTAGCATCCTGTAGCTTCAAGACCTTCTGCACACTCGGGCGCTTAAGCATGTTCTCCGCCCACTTCTTAACATGCGGGTAATCATCCTGATTAAACTCCTCGTTCGGAATTCGCGGTCCAGCCGTATGCTGCCAGGTGAAGAACGCGACATCCACATACGAGAGCCGACCACCTAGAAACCAAACGTTTCCATCCGCGTCAGGCTTCTGCTTAGCCAGATGTCCTTCCAGAACGCCGGTCACGCGGTTGACCTCTTTGACATAGCGCTCGCGAGCTTCGGGAAGTGGCTGATAGATGATGAACCACATCGCCTGGCCGTAATACGGTCCCTGGCCGGTCGTCTGGAAGAAAAGCCATTGGCGAGCGTGGTAGGCTTCAGCTGTGCCAGACGTGAAGCTAAGCTTGTGGTCCTTGTCATAAGTTTCGGTTAGGTACTCGATGATAGCACCTGATTCCCAGAGAGTGAGGTTTGTGTTTGGGTCCTGGATAGATGGCAATCGCCCGTTGGGGTTGATAGCGACGTAGTTTGGGTTCTTGACGTCGGTAAGAGGGATGATTTCCGTCTCATAAGGGAGTCCCAATTCTTCACAGAGGAGAATAATCTTGCCAGCATTGGGTCCGTGGACTCCCAGCACTTTGATCGGCTTCATTTCTGCCATTGCGATGAAAGGTGTATCGTGTGATCTAAATTGATGGTAGATGCAAAGGGCACGGATGCAAATTGTATGTAATAATGCAAGTCTCGGTAGAGATGATAGAGCGTAGAACGAACTTACTTTCATGGGCATTTCATCTCTTTAAATACATGAAAACCCCTTCCTGTACACAACTTATGTTAACTACTTTCTTTGAGAGCCGGATAGAATCAACAGTAAACATGAGCGCGGAAGGAACTGACAAATGCAAATAAACAGTGGTGAAACAAGTGATTAGTCAAGCTGCGATGAACTTCGAGGGTTTGCCATGATTATCCTCATGTAAGCCTAGTAAAGTGCCTGGTTCCGCGGAGCTCGTGGTTACGGCTGATTGGCTGGCTTGTAAACACTGTCAGTAAGAAAGGTCCCGACTCCGAATCGCGTTACAAATTTACTACTTCTACAAACCGTTTGATTCAGTTCTTTGATATAAAGATAGCTTAAGTTTCAGGACAGACCGATAATTCTTGCCTTTGAACCTAGTTATTATAGTGATGAATTCAACCCGGTCTGTGATGGGAGCCATTGTCACACGACAGCTCATGCGAATCATCCGCAACCACCACAACCATGCGTCTTTAGTCTAACAAACATACATGCACCTGACATAAGTTCTAAAATTGTTATACGAAGATCATCGTAAAAATTCTATTCATTTACGAGGTCCTGCTCGTCTCCGAAGAATACATCCGACAGCCCGACTTTGAACCGAGGCAGTCCCACTCTCTCGGTTTTGGAGATCGGAGTCCGACTCGGCTGAGGCAATCATTCTCGCAGGAAACTCAATCCCAGTCCGTCAAATGGCACGCGACTGAATAATATTATCAGTCACGACAGTAGCCAAATACGAATATAAATACGATCGCCGCTGTCTCCCTCATGCCAAGAATTAAAGAATACTCTCTAGGCTCACATTACTATCAACGAGTCTTCAATTGACAATGTCTCGCGTCGCTTCACTATCACGACGTCATCTTCTCACCTCCCTCAATCAACAACCAAAACGCTACTTCTCAGCTACCATGGCTCAAGCAAAAGACACGTGGTCCGCAGACCAATACGTCAAATTCCTCAAAGACCGCACCCGTCCTTCTACAGATCTTCTAGCCCACGTTCCCAACACATCTCCCAAGCGCGTCGTGGACGTTGGCTGCGGCCCCGGCAACTCAACCGCCGTGTTAGCCGAACGCTATCCCAACGCTCATGTCTCAGGCTTTGATTCCTCAGCTGATATGATCAAGAAGGCGAAACAAACTCTTCCTAATGTTTCGTTTGAGGTCGCTGATCTTTTGACCTACAAGCCTGAAGAACCTGTTGACGTTCTCTTCTCGAACGCTGTTTTTCAATGGTTGCCGAATGGGCAACGCATTGAGATTGTGAGAAAACTTCTTGAGCATGTCGCGCCTGGTGGAAGTCTCGCTTTTCAGGTCCCTTTTAATCTTGAAGAGCCAAGTCACGCTTTGATGCGAGAAACAGCGGATACACCCAACATGCCATGGACAGAGAAACTCAGAGCCGCCAACTACTCTCGTGACCAGTTTCCTTCACCAACTGAGATTTGGGATGGGTTGAAGCATTTGTGCTCTGATCTTAATATTTGGCAGACGACTTACATGCATGTTATGGAGAATCATGAAGGGATTGTTGAGTGGGTCAAGGGGACCGGTCTTCGTCCCTATCTCAATCCGCTGTCGGAGTCTGAGCAGGAAGCGTTTATTGAGGCCTATTTGAATAAGCTGAAGCAAGGCTATACCGCACAGAAGGATGGAAAGGTTCTTTTGCCATTCCCTCGGTTGTTTGTTATTGCGACAAAGGCATAAATGTGGAGCCGAAGCATTGTGTATATTATTGTAGACAGAGAAACACTCTAGGAACTCGAAATAAAAAATCAGGTATAGTTGAAAACCGCTGCATGATTAGAGGACTTTGACCATGTGATTGGGCCAAGGGATGTACGCGGTAGCCGCCGTGGCGTAGGACATAACATGATCGATAATGCGTGGCCAATAAGCAAGATTTGTTTCACACATTGCATACTAATTTATTATGCGACGTGGGCGCTGGAATAAAAAGAATGCAGCTTTGTAATGGTGGTGTCTGCAGGTTGTATCGCCTCTGGTTGCCTTAATCTGCCTTGGGGGCCTTACTGCTGTAGGCGCAATGGATGAGTTCTGTTGAAGGGAGAGACACCATGTCATTGGTAAACAGGGTTGTATCCTTGCATCTCATCTGAACGCCTTGCGGCTATGCATATGCATGCTCCGCCCGCCTTTTGACACATATATTCGACCTCAAACACCTCATCTCGATGTCCCCTTTATCTTTAATCATCAATTATCACACACTGACAAAGCTCTTTGATAAGATGTCGTTTGGATATTCCGTCGGCGACGTGATTGCCGGCGCCAACTTGACGTACCGGCTCATCAGGATCATGGCAGACACCGAAGGCGGCTCCGACGAGTATGTCGAGGCCATGTCCGAGTTGTCGGCGATGCAGCAGGCATTTCTTCAAATCAGCGAAATCCGGAACCACAAGATGCTCCCACCCGCCACAGTCAATGCAGCATCTCATATTGTTCTGTCATCAATGGGCACCATCGCCAAGTTTCTCGAACGCACCAAGAAGTACCAGCGCCAGCTCGAAGATCCTCGAGCTTCCACTTTTCAGAGTTCGTGGCACAAAATAGGATGGACGCTGTACAAGTCTCACGAACTGCGCACTCTCCGAGATGCTCTCCATTCCAGGCTCACATCGGTCCAAGTCCTCCTATCGGCGGCTTCTTAGTGAGATGTCACACCACTAAGACGAGGTTCTATTGAGCAAGGTTTTGCTGACGTGTCTGGCTGTACACCTCTCCCAGCGACTGTGGCCCAATATCAAGCCGGCGATCAAAATCCCCATGCTCCATCTACTGCGGAACCATCTCCGGCCCCTTCCCCTCCTCCAGAAGGCGGAAGCACCCATGATAGAGATGCAGACATGGCAGAAAACAATCCGAAGGGTTCAAATTCGTCGTCTCCGTCGCCAGAGCAGAATGATCGGACCATCCCAACTTCAGAAGGAAACAACATGCGTCAATTCGTCCACTTCAAAGATGCATTCGGCAGAAAGTTCAAATTCCCCTGGGAGAAGTCCAAGAAATGGAGTGTGCGTCATGACCCAATGTCGTATTCAAACACCCCCAGTATCCACTATCGCGGGAGAGCTGTACTAACCTCTTGGTCCCCAGGATATTGAGGATCTCATCAAACAGGCCTTTGTCCAGGTGGACGTACTTGGGCCGCACGTGATGGAAGGTCATTACGACTTGATAGGCCCAGACGGTAAGATCATCTTGCCGAGCGTTTGGGAGGACATCGTGGAGCCAGATGTCGCCATCATAATGGCCATGTGGCCCATGGATGAACTGAATAAACAACCGGTACCACCCATGGTGCCGTCGCCCAGGTTGCCGTCGCCCAGGTTGCCGCCGCCCAGGTCGCCACCCATAGTCGAAGCGCACAGAAATCAAGGACTGGGACAACTATCAGCTGGAAGGGAGATCAGATCAGATCCCTCAGGAAGGCCGTATTATGTGGATCATAATACAAGAACCACCCACAGGATCCCGCCTCATGATGCCAGCCATCTCAACCCCAAAACACCAGAAGTTCCACCTTCGCCAATACTGTCAACTCCTCATTCATCCGCACCGGGACAGATACCGACACTAGGAAGGGAAGTTGAGACCCGTACAGGTTCTAGGGAGTCGCGTCACCGTCACCGTCACCGTCAGCCAGGTGAGGCGAGGGACTCTCGAGAACTCCGTCCGAAAGAAAAGGTTAGACCTGACAAGGAATTTGCAAGACGTATCAACGACCTGGATGCCATCACGAAACCAGCAGTCATCAAAATCGTCAAGGATATGAAGGAGCGTTCAAGGATCACCCAAGCCCAATCCAAGAAGATGATCAAAGGTCTCGAAACAATGTCCTTGGACTCGTTCGAAGACGCTATCCGCGCTTTTCAAGCTGAGATGTCTTCCCAGCAGACTGGCCGTGAAAGAAGCTCGAGCCGAGACTCTTCCCGTGGAAACACCCGGGGGCCAGCATCCTTTAGGGATGTTGTTGGCAACGGCAAAGAGTCCCGACACGAGAGGGGGGAGGATAGTGGACATTCTGCCGAGGGTCAAGATCATGAGTCTGTTGCCCCTACGAGTGAGTGGGAGGACTGGGAAGACTACACAGACGATGAAGAAACCATTGTAGAAGACGAAGATGACGATACGATTTCCTAAACTCACCTAGCGCCTATCCGGGGGCCCAATCTCCGAGACATATCGTGTTATCCCAATTCCGAATCCCCATCGGTCGAATGTTGTACGTCGGCCTTGATAGCTTGTACTCAGGGTTGCGCGGCATTGGTGTCTATCTAATAGGTTCCGAAGTCGTCGAGAGGAAAGATACTAAAGGGAAAGGTCACATACTCCTCCATGTTGCTGAAACGTCGGAGGTCATCGATGAACGTCTGACTTCAGTCGACGAGGAACTTGACTCTCTCTAAACATTTTGGAAGCCAGTCAGCAAGAGCTCATGTCTACGCCGACGGAGCAAGCAGTATCGGTGCGGCAGGAGTTACTTCGCATGCAGAAGCTGATCTCGAGACTGCTAGCTAAGCTACAACACGGCCGAGCTCGAGACACGTTGCCCAACGGAAGCGTTCAGTACATAACGTCCCAGGTGGACGGAAAAGGAGGAGAGCCTCGTCAGGCAACTAAAGAGGACCCAGAAGGATGTGGACATTCCGTCAAACATTGAGACTGCCTGTAGATTACAGCGACAGAGAATGCGGTACTTCAACACTGGTCCATCATGCTGCAAAAGAACGAGGGGTGAGGGCAAACGATCCTTGTCCTTATCCTCAGGCTTCTTGTAGTATGCAGACCTTTTTTCCGACAAGATGGCCTCCATATTTCTGGAGACACCAGCGATGCCTACGGTGGCTACTGCCTGGCTGATTCATCCAGATCTTCACTGGGTTCCTAATGGGAATTAATAAGATATATCAAATTTGGACAGGGTAATACACTTGACATCTTGAGGGTGGATTCGAGGTCTTTGATTCGTGCTGTAGAAACGATAGTAAATCTTCTCGGCTCTTGGACATTCTTTGCTTGGAGGTGAGTTCAAGATTGACAGGATGGCTGGGACGTCTCTGGTGGACTTATTGTCGGACATCCGAGTCGCTTTTGCCATGTTCGAGTTTAACTTGGCGGAATGTGAGGCGAAGGCTGACGAATTGCGTGTCGAACAAGGTAAGATTGGGTTGACAGACCCTGGCTCGTCTTTTGTCAATTACTAATTCCTCGCCAGAACGTCCCAAACACCTCTCACCGTTCGTCAATTCTTCCAGCGCCCAATCATGGTCAAGCGGTTCAAATCTTCCATGCGGTGGCATTATCCAAAGTATTTCATTCGGGAGAGATGGTAATAGCACTGCAGCCCACGTGGAGAACGGTTCAACCAAGCCCAAGGAGAGGCGATTGACGAAGCTGCGACAGCGCTTTAGCATTAACCGTGACGCACGCGAGAAACATTGGATAAACCTTTTTGCACTTGCTAGATCACCGGTTGTTTTTATCCTCGCAGCCGCAATACCACCAACCATCTACTCCACCATCCTCTGCGGATCTCCCCAATCACCACCTGCATTAGCCAGCAACTTTTACTCAACGCTCAGTCAGTTTATCTCGTCACTCGCAGGACTGTACGTCATCGTGAAACCACTATTCAACAAGAACAAGAAGGATGAGATCAAGACGAGCTTTCCCAAGATGTTCTACACGATGCTCACATTGTCATTGCTGACGAGTCTCACGAGCGCTGTCACATATGCTTGGAGTCCACGGCTAGTATTCCGCTCGCCTACGTACCTGGGTTGACGCTTAATATTGCGACACTCCTGATCATTCAGGACTCGGGGAATCAGATCAAAGAGACTAATAGATACAATGAGGACTTGGTATTTGCTGTCAATGAGTTGGAAATGGAACTGGCGGAAAATCGGGCTGAAAGATCGTAAAGAGCTTACGTTGAGGATGAATTGATGTCGGCAGAAAAGAAAAAGTACTTGGCAACAAATTAATTAGTCTACTCCACTAAGCACCGAATTATTGCTTTGTTTATTACTGACTGGAGAAAGAAGATGACTCCTGTGAACGCGACTTGTATGTAGCAAGTGAAATATGCATCTATCGAAGCGCCACTGAAATTTCTGCACGTGCCACAGCCGGAGTTTGACATTCCTCCCCGGACAACACTACAATTCATCAACAACACCGATAATCCTGCATGGCAGACCGAGAAGAAAGCAGTCCTGCCGTCGAGGCAAACGGCTCAGATGAAGGACCTCCGTCAAAGAGACAAAGAGGCTTCATCGCCAGACAGGTAAACTTCCTACCGTCTCGCCGGGGATGAGATGACTCAAACATGATAGGCATGTGAATACTGTCGTCAGAAAAAAACAAGATGTGATGAAGATTTTCCATGTGGACTTTGCAAGTCCCTCGGTATTCAATGCCGTTTCACTCAAAGAAAAGCAACGCGGTAAGTCTAAAGCTCCTTCGATCAACCAAGCTCCAGCACTAACAGCATCAGCAATGAAGCCTCTCTCGGCATGATCGTCAACATCCTCCGTCGTATAGAAGGTAAAATCGACGACTCAAAACCTCACGACTCAAATCCCACAGAACATCGCTCCATCGCCACCGCACTGCGGCCTTTCAACCCCAGATCTCCCGCAAACTCAAGCGAAGTCCTCGGCGTCCCATCTTTTCTCCGCCACGAAACGATCGACTCACCAGCAGCACCAACTGATCCCAATCCCGCTATCTCCTTCAGCGCGCATCAAGTCCTCTTCTGGCCTGCCATCCAGTCTGCACTCCCTGAATCTGTGAAGTTAATGTGTCAGATGCAAGGCGGTACATACTCGACACGCCTTGAAGCTTCACGGCCAAAACTTCCGCACGCTGCGTCTGTGGACATTTCATCGGATTGGCTTTCGAAATTGAGTATTGCGACGTTAAAGCAGTTATCTGATGTTTACTTTACGACGTTCAATCTAGCGAATCCGATATTGGATCAGAAGACGTATTTTCAACGAACCCTTGGTGTTGCCATTGATGGGAACTTTGGGATTTGTATTGAGAGCTGTATAGTTCTTGTTGTTATGGCTCTGGGATCGATGGGACAGAAGGCGCTACAAGAAGCTGGGTTTGCTGGGACGCCGGTGTCAAGTCCTTATGTTGGACAAGATGGGGAGATGCCGGGATTGGACTTTTTTAACGAGGCGAGGAAACGGTTTGGCTTTTTGATGTGCGAGCAGGACTTACAAGCCTGCCAGTTTTACCTTCTCTCAGGGTGAGATTTGCCGAAGCATCTCGGATGAAGCTGACGTTGATAGATTGTTCTACGCCGAGGCTTTGAGACCCATCGATTGGTGGGCCATGCTCAGCAAAGCAAGCGCATGCAGCGCATACTTCTGGAACAAGTAAGCCCCCATTCGCCATCCGCAATGCTAACTAACAAACATCTGCAGCTTATCAAAAGATCGGGATGAATGGATGCTAGACATGCAATCCCGCCTGTTCTGGATAACAAGCATGTTTGAAGCCGTCCTATCCCAAGAACTCAACCTTCCACCGAGCAACTCCCTGCATCTCGAAGAACACATCGCTCTACCAAAGTTCATTTCGGCTCAAGACATTGCCTCGTTTGGATCGTTTCGATATCCAGGTGATGATCCGTTCTTTCATTATCACTTTTTATCGCAGCTTGCGCACCGACTTATTTTGACGAGAGCGAGGAATAGTTTGTTCCATTTTAGTAAGTTTTGAGGTCCTTTGTGGTAGTAAAGGATGAGATGCTGATGAAGGTAGATCCTACGTCGGATTATCCACCTGAGCCGGTTGAGGATGAACTGATTCGGCAGTTGGAGCAATGGCGGGAACGGTTACCTCCTATGCTTCAGTTTGATCCGAAATCGCCTTTGACGCAGGCTGAGTCTCCCTCTGATGCACTTGTGACAGCCTGGCTACATGCTCGGTATTTTGTCGCGAGATATCACATCGGCCGACCTCTGCTGTAAGTACATTTATCCAGTAGTCTTTACTTTACTGACTTTAAAAGCCACCGAGCCCTGGAAAGACCAGCGTCGCTCACCGAAGGACATCTCCGGAAATGTCGTGATGCTATAAGCGCTGTTCTCGCCTGGGCGTCAGTGATTCAAGTCACCGACACAATGAGGAGCTGCAATCCTCTCAAATTCTTCGTTTGCAGCCAGTAATACTCCCTCTCCCTCTCATCCACACCAATTCTAATCATACCTCAGAATATTCGGCCAAATATGCGTCATATACGCTCTCAGCGTCTCACCATACCCCTACATCCGCGACATCGTATCAGACGTCAACAAAAAATGGACAAACTTCGCTCTAGGCTATCTCGAAGCCGGTGCATTTTACAGCCCAGCAATAGAGCAGGACTTTAAAATTGCAAAGATTCTCTGCGAGGATATAGGAAAGATATGAGCATTAGGGAGGCTTGCAGGGTTCGGGTTCGGCTTATAAAATAGACGTAAATCCGCAATCTTGTCGGGTTTACGTCATTATTATCTCGTTATTTACTATCGTACTCGTCGTGGTTATCGGACTTTAGACTATTGTGGGACGGGTTGGCGTCCGGATCACTAGCCTCTTCTGCAGTTTGAAGTTAGTGCCTATGACGCGAACACCTCTTAGTTCCACCGCCGCTACAACTGTAGTGCCGAACTTCCGTGGTCGTTCTCATATATCTACGCGTAACAATTGCGGTATTCATTTCAGAGACTTACAATATCATCACCTATTTTGCTTTTGCAAGTCACAGAAATCATCAAAATGTCGCAGAATGGTCTCGCGTTCAACTGCGCCGTCATCACCGGTGGAGGTGGCGGTATCGGCCGTGCACTAGCCGAGTACTTGATCTCAAAGGGCAAAAAGGTTCTTCTTGCTGGACGAACTGAATCGAACCTTAAGTCTACGACTCAGGAAATCGGCGCCGCTGGCTATTATATCCTCGACACTGGCAAGACAGCCGATATTCCTGCATTCGTTAAGAAAATCACCAGCGAGCACCCTGAGCTCGACTGTCTTATCAACAACGCTGGTGTTCAGCGCCCAATTGACGTTCTAAAGAACGATGATTTTCTCGAAAAGGCCGACCAAGAGATTGACATCAACATCCGCGGACCAATGCATCTCTCACTCGCCCTAATTCCTCACTTCAAATCCAAGCCCAACGCTCTTATCGTCAACATAACCAGCGGTCTCGCTTACATCCCCTTCAACGTCATCAACCCCGTATACAACGGTACCAAAGCCTGGCTGCACTTCTTCTCCATGAATCTCCGCACTCAACTCAAGAATACTAAGATCCGCGTTGTTGAGATTGCCCCTCCGATGGTGGAGTCGAATCTTCATCGTGAGAGGGAGAATCCTGACGATAATAAGAAGGAGCATGCGCCGCATACATTGACGATGGAGGAGTTTATGGGAGAGATCGTGCCCAAGTTTGAGAGGGGTGATGATACGATCGGGGCGGGTATGGCAGCCAAGGCTATTGATACGTGGTATGGGGCTTTTGGGGACCTGTATGAAGGTGCTGCTAAATCATACATTTAACGAGAGAGTGCCATATATATCAGCCATACAGAGATATATCAGGCAATGATATTCTAGTTGACAGATCCATTTAAACACTTGGTAACTATCTGATACAAGATCCTTGTGATTGTTCCTTTAACTAACCTGACTGATCCATTGATACTTGAAACTTATGATATCTTAATGAGATATATCAATCCAACGCAGTCAAAGGAGTCCCACTCAACTCAGTATCGTGAGTTGATGTGAGCTACCTTACGAACTAACAGTCCTCATGCCTCTCTGAACGGGTATCATTAACCAAGGAGCGTAGTGGCGAAATGCTGAATCAAGAGTCAGTGCTGTAGATAGAGCCAGTAAAAGATCATGATATCTTACCTAGACGGCCTTTACATTTCAGGCTTAAGCATACCTAGGCAGATTCGCATCAGGGTCCTTCACGACACCGCCCTCCGTTCCTCTACTCCCGAAATGCCCCATCTCTGGCTCCCTGCTCAACCCCTCATTAGGTCTATCATGCGCCGCCGTTCTGGAAAGAGGTTCTGTCTGTGTCGCCAATGGCTTCTCATTCTCTCTTCGTCCAACATGCGCAGGTGGCTCAACGCCCTTGTGCTCCCATTCGCGACGAGCAATCATGTTATCAGCGCCGTGCATCTCTTGCTTTCCCTTCTCAGCAATGGTTCTGTTGTCGACGCGGTCTTTGAGAGTCTCGGGGTGTTGCGGGTTGGTGTCGAAGGCTTGGTCTGTTGCGTCGAGGACTTCGCCTCGTAGAGCGTCGCCGGCTCCACGGATGCCTTTTAGGCCTGACTTGACGTCTTCAACGAGTTTA
The DNA here is from genome assembly GCA_019191175.1 of Fusarium veterinarium. NCBI lineage: Eukaryota > Fungi > Ascomycota > Sordariomycetes > Hypocreales > Nectriaceae > Fusarium > Fusarium veterinarium. Next base: position 28,260 of record JAHARR010000212.1, read on the forward strand.
GACATTTTGATTTATTTGAGGTGAGAATTTGTGTTTTAGATGACTACCATGTCGAGGCTTGGCTAGATAGTGAGTTTATATTCTGGTGGTGGATGTTGGTCCTGGATGACGTAACTGGGGGCATGACGTATGACTAGCTCACCTCGAAGCAAACCTGATGTCACAAATATGCAGCAGGTACCACAATTTTACACCTTTCTTGCGACACATTGGCGTTGTTAAGTGGCAGGAGTGTTTATGTGCCATCAGCAATAGGCACCAATCACATGTTGGTCTTTCAGGAGCCAACAGTGCATGGAACAAATCAGCTGATGTCGACACATCGACTGCAGTTCGTGTATCTACATACAACCGAAGCGGGTGTAAAAAGTAAAATAAGATTTCCAACTTATATTGCCGTGCTCTCATGGGTAAGTGAAGACTCTTTGCTCGGGGAGTTACAAAGTTGGAAGCGGCCTGGGCTCGAAAGATTTGCATATCACAATTGTCAAATTTGTGTAAGTTTTGTCAACATCTCATAATGATTTATCTGTACAATGCATCAGAAATAACACCGTATTCCAATTGTGGACGTGCGTACGGCGTCGGGGCTTTCGTTTGCTAATGACCGCAAACTCCAAACATCAGAAACGGGGCGGACAAAGACCAATGCCTCCAAAAGATGCATCAGGGGATCAACGTTTCACCAAGGTTCTCCGGATTATGCAGGGACACGACCAGGGTGTTATGTATACCGGTCACAGTGCCTAAGAAATGAGTCGAGTTTCTTGTATAATCAGGCTGAATGGTTAGTCTGGGGTAAGGTTAATAGATATAAGCGTTTCAATGAGAGGTCATCAAAACCAGAAAAGTAAACTACAAGAGCTCCTTGGGAGCTCTCCCCCACCGGAACTCCCACCGGACTTATTTAAAAGACATGGTTTGACCGCTTTGACGGTGGGAGCCTTGCGTCCTTGCCATAAATATCGGCAGATCTTCCCCGCAAACAGGTCATAAGAACAGCTTCCGTATTACCAGGACCTCAATTGCCGGTTATCCGCTGCCGTACCTTTTACCCAGCGTAACATTGCTGGGTTCTCCAGGAAATGTACGTAGATCATGAGGATGGACCGTATTATATAAAGGAGGGCGTTTACTGTAGTCATTGTCGTGGAATAGTATCCATTCAAGCATTCTTCTTTGAACACTTCTCAACAATGTGGATTATCAAGGCCTGCTCAGTCCTCGCCGCTGTCTGCACCGTAGCTGCTGACAGTGCCGGCCCCAAGATTGACTTCTCATCCACCACCGGTGCACCTCAGCATCTCGCCGCAGGTATTCTGTACGGCATACCGGACAACACGAACCAGATTCCAGACAGTCTTCTCTCTGGCTTCGGTTTTAACTATTACCGAGGTGCAGGTGCCCAAGTCTCCCATGGATGGAGTTATAATGAGGCTAGCTTCCAGCAGCGCTTTACTAGCGCTCATAACAACTACATCGTCACGCGTCGTCACAATGGTGGCTTTGTATTGTTGCTGAATGACCTCTGGGGCTTTGATTGCTCTTCTAATAACAATACGTCACCGGGTCCAGGTGATAATGGCGATTGGTCGTCTTATGACAAATTCGTCCAGGCTATCATTGCAAATGTCAAGAAATACAACATGCAGGAAGGCTTGGTCATTGATATATGGAACGAGCCAGAGGGGAGCTGCTTCTGGGGCCGGAGCATTGACCAGTGGCTTCAGATGTGGGGTCGCGGCTGGCATCAATTCAAGTAAGTGTCGAGTTACCGATGAGAATCAGACAAGACATGGACTGACTGGCTATTCAGTGCTGCTTTTGGGAAGAACGTGTTGACGTCCGGACCAACTCTCGCCAACCAACCAGGAACAACCAATTCCTGGTGGACACAATGGGCTCAATTCGTCAAGAACAATAATTCCATCCCCGACCAATATGTATGGCACGAGGAGGGTGGTTCAGGCTCCAACTTCGAGTACAGCTACGGCGTCTTGCAACAGATACTCACTAAATACGGTCTTCCCCAACGCCAAATCAACATCAACGAGTACGCCACGTTCAACGAGCAAGTCCCCGCCGGATCTGCATTCTGGATCTCTCAGCTCGAACGCCGTAATGCTATCGGTCTTCGTGGCAATTGGCTAGGAGGCACACAGCTTCACGACTTGGCTGCCAGTCTTCTCTCCAAGCCTAATCCCTCGAACTACGCTTCTACAGGGTACTTTGCCAACGGAGATTGGTGGGTGTATAATTACTACTCACACAACATGACGGGCCAGCGCGTTTCGACTTCTGTGTCTTCTGATGGTCGGCTTGATGCTTATGCGACGGTGGATACTGCAGCGCGCACCGCTAGGGTATTGCTTGGCTGCCATCCGCCTACCACCGGTACTTATGATGTGACATTCTCCGGCTTGGCAAAGTTGGGTCTCCCGTCTTCTGGAACGCTTCAGGTCAGGACCTGGAAATTCGTTGTGGGCAGTGACGTGCACTATAGCCAGATAGGCCCTCCTCAGGATTTGGGTAACTATGGTCACATTATTAGCAACGGTCAGGTTACCTTGCCGTTCTACCAGACTGATGATGTGACTACATACGCATGGGAGTTTAAGTTCTAGATATTTATATGCACATTAAGTTGTTGGGATATGTTGGGAGCTGGGGATAATCGATTCGTGAAATATGCAGAGGTGTGATAGGGGTGCTTCGGTCGAGAGCGAGAGTATTGGTCAGTAGTGAATTCGAACCATAACTCGACGAGACGCATCAAGAAATGTCACTATAGATCAGCAATTCACTACTGTATTATTCTTAAACCGATACCCTTTTATTGTTCCCACCTTGTCGGTAATTTAAGTAAGCAGAAAATATCAAACTTACCCTGTATTTACCGTTCTCTGGTTGGCCTCTTCAAGCGTCAACCTTCCTTCGTCATCTTACTTTCTTGGCATGCAGATGTTAAGAAAGTAGCCCTAATTACACCCATCTTCTTAA
>JAHARR010000213.1:0-30047 GCA_019191175.1 Fusarium veterinarium
ATAATGCATCATCCAATATATATGTACTCAAATATCTATATTGGGTTTAGAACAAGCTTGGTTGTATAATGAGTGAGGTACCAACATGAAGGTCAACATTGTCATAGTAACAGATAAATGAGTTCTGAACCAATATCAATGGAGTATCAATGGAGTATAGTTGACCATTTCGATGTACTCAGTTAGCCTCGACATAAGACATCCTACCTAAAAGATGTTGTCAATTTCAGCGTCGAAGCATACCTGAGATCCCGAATTCTCAGGACGCGAGTTCGTTGTCACTCTTACCGAACATTGCCGTTAGATAGTGTAACCATACAGCCTATGAGGGTACTCTTGTCTGTATGGCTGTGCTTGGAATAGAAGGCATCTGATACACTACGGCCGTTGTGCATCCTAAGCCTTCCACTTTGCTTGATATCTAGCTTGGCCGGCATATAGGTAGATCAAGATACGTCGCACGGCCATTTTCATCAGTGGCAGTGGCGGCAGTGCCTCTCATGAGTCACTGTTATGAATAGTCCTAATCGAATGGATGGAATAACTCGCAGCCTTTTCGAGAATTTGGACATGAATGCACTCCCATTATGCCATGAGACTTGAAGCAAGGTCAATACTGCAAGTTAAGCTTATCAGATATAAGCAGTGCCCCAAGTTAAGCATGGCCCAACTTTCGTTGCCGAGCTTTACGAAGTGATCTATGGAAGCATGAGGATGAATGAGTGAAACTGAAGCCCCTTTGTGCCTTATTTTATCTTAATCCCTTACGAGCACTTGGTGTGATACTGCCTTCACCAAATCAGATGGATAAGAGGCGAAGCACTTGTCTTTGGTACGTGATTAGGAGTGTGATTAGCGAGCACCGAAATGCCTTCCCGGACAAATGGATGCGCCATTGGTGGAGGTGACGCGAATATTCGTGAAGTTATAGCAGACATCCAGCGGGCCTCGACATGATACCAGGAGTGGAAATAGAACTCCACTTCAGTCGACGAATACAGATCAGTATTCAAATATCCATTTGGACTATAACTGGAGCTAGCTACTGGAAGTTAAGAATACGGTGATCTCATATGACCAACAGTTGTCTCATCATGGTTATGATAATCAAGGTTAAGACGGAGTATGCATGTTTAAATGTAGTCCTAGCCCGGGACAGGAAGGAATGAATTGGTGAGTCAACCGTTCTAGTCCTCCATAAAGTCCTTAGGGTAGACCTCAAGGGATCTAATGGCGACTTTGCTGTCGAATTCTGGAATGAAAATCGAACAATCCCCCCCTTGATCAAGACTTATTCTCAGGCGAATGAATCTCAGACCTTCTTTATCAATAGTCTCCTCGCAATCAAGACAAGTCCCCTCTTCTTGGATATCATTTGTTCCATCATTCCTTAGAACCTTTGTTCTAGGGAGAAATAACTCTGGAAGAAACTCCCAAGTGATCTCATCACACCGGACAAGTGCTTCCAGCCTATTATCTAGATCTTCGCATAAGTCCTCAAAGATCCTAATGAAGCACCTAAAATGCTCCTTATCCAATAAGAAGGCTGTTATATGGTCAGAGTGGACATCGCGGAACATCCTCAGTTGCGTGCGCTTGTGGAATAACGTCTTGAAATTAACCTTGCAGTCGTTGTTAATTGTGACTATTACAATATGGATTCACTTACCAAAGTAACAGGCTCCCTGAAGTCTGCGGTTTCAACGCCATAGAGTGCCTTTTCCATCATGAATTGGAGATTTGGGGATATTAGATTTACGATAACTGTTCTCTCCTTGGTCTTGGTGTCTGCTTTTGTCAGGTCTTCTTGTCAACCCCAGCTTCAATTGAGGACTTACTCATAGTATACCGGATAGTAAATAAAGAAGAAAGCTGATGCCTCTCAGTGTCTGCATCGCTGGTTTCGTATTTGAAAGGCTCGACTTTCTCGTAACAGCTAAATTCATAGTTAGATCTTGTAATATAGACATGTTGTCCTTTAGTAGTTACCTTTCTCCAACCAGTTTCCACTCAGAACTGGATGCGATGAAGAGTTCAGTTTGCCCCGGTTTGAGTAAGCCCCAGCCTAGATTTGATCCCATGGTGTCGTGGAGTTGTGTCTGAGTGATCTAAGTCCATAATTAACGTCCTCTTACCAGTGGGTGGTAATCGTCTCTTTATAGACTTACAGGGCCTCGCCCGACCCAAAAATCAGCCAGACCTGTGGATTATCCTTGTTTCGGCTGGTATCCATGGTCTCAATCAGAACTAACATTCCTCGCTCGCAACTTCTTGAGAGCCTAAACCAGGAACGGGCCCCGTTTCTGTATTTAATACTTGAGTAATAATTCAAATATGTACACACTCGCATCCAAATAAAAGAGATCAAGCGAGTGCATGTCGGAGAGGACAGGTTGGCAAGTTATTTACACCTATTACCAAGTCGATATACTATTCTAGCGAATGACTCCTAATAAACCGGAATCGTAAGACCCGTCCCGAGTAGCAATTCAGAAGCATACTCAATGCCGCGACTATTGGCGTTGAAGGATGATAGTCTGGTGGTAGCCAGAGCAGGCCCTACCTTGATATGTAATCCATGCATTATCAGCGCTGATGCCATAGCCTTGGCATTCAGATGGGGTATGTAAAGGAACGGATGCAGACAGCCCGTCAGCTGGTGATAGCAAGGGCTACGACGAAGGCACGATCATGTGACCAGCACCTGTTGGAAGACGAGCACCGGTCTCGTGGAAATGGGCAGTTGGGAAACACCGGCCGACATCGAAAGTCGCCTTGCACAGGCCTGTTGCCGCATCCCATATCTTGACCGTTTTATCGTCCGGCAACGATGCGAAACGCTGGCCATCGGGGCCACCGATCCACCCCAATCGTCATGGCCCTCTGGCTTAAGATCGGCAACGCCAGCCAAGGATCGCGACGTCTATCGCAAAAACGGCTGTCTGGTTGACAACTGACGCATAGCATCTCTTGCAACCAGCAACGAGGCAACGCTGATTGACCTTCCCAGACCTTAGTCAGCTTCCTACATGTTTTCTGCTAAGAATCTTTACGACTATCAAATCTGTCCACTTGGCTTCTTCATGCCTTGGGTTTGACACGAACTGGCTAGGAACGTGAAGTGCAAAGTAGATTCAATGGTCTCGGCAAGGGTAGCACGGCTGAACCCAACGTGAGAACGCCCCGTTTCGCGATTGCTGTCAAAGGTCAAAAACAGGCACGAGCCCCGTTCTGAACCAGAGTTATCCCAGCTAATTCTTAGCTATGTAATCAGTTTAAATTCCGGAACCGGTCCCGTTTCTGCCGTTACTATCTGGGTATGGCCATGTTGCTAAATCACTCTGTTTTTGGATAATGTCGGGTAGCATTGAATTGTCGCCATGATCTTCCCATGCTCGCTGACAATAAATACGAAATGAATGGTATGCAGACAAGAGCTCGCTCCTGTTACTGGCGCTTCCGAGATTAAAAGTCACATATGGCCTTTGAACGGGTATATAGAGCAAACACTACACAGATCGACCATCTCACAGGTCGATCATGGCTAAACATCAAGGCAACTCGGCGCAACATCCCGTAGAGGGCAACAGCTCCAATGTGCCCAAAGGCTCTTTGTCCCGAAGCGCAAAAATTGGAATTTCCATCGCGGCAGTAATTGTTGGTCTGCTGCTGATTACATTTTGCTACTATACGATGCAAGGTACGTTGATCGTTCACTAAATAAAATTCAGTCATTCCCGTATATATGAAACGTGCTGAAGTTCTCTGTAGAAAGGCGTCGTGCAAGGAATGAACGAGATGTCTTCAGTTGGAATAAAGTCGCTCGCAGAACACTGAATGCTGCCGCTTGCTTATGGATTTTCCTTCCAATTAATCGCTTTCTAAAACAGCGTCTTGCGGTAAAAAACGGAGCATGAAGTCAGGTTGGTGCTAGAAAGGGTGCATCGTTCTAAAAATCTTGACGGAATGGGGCAGAGCATAAAGAGAGTCTCATTCGTTAGTGATATGGGTCCGCACATGTTACTGGGGTATCCACGCACGCGTCGTGTCCTTTCTAGTTCCTTAAATTACCACTAATACTAAATACTGGCCCACAGGGGCGTAATATCTCGTAGCCCGCTCGATACACCATCATCCCGTATGCCACGCACGAGTACAAATCTAAAGTTCTGGTGGGGAGGTTATATTTCGGAGCCAAGTTCAACTAGATTACTGGGGGCAGCGTTGAAAACTTAAGCTGCAATTTGCCTACTGGACTGAATATCTGCGCTGAGGTGATTGACTGTTATACCGAATAGAGCCGGTTGATGACACCCGCTGTAGGATCGATGCGTCTGACACGTCGTTATTATTGAGCCTGAGGTTCTCTCAGATATGTCACTGCCAGCGCCTTTGGCTCGCTGGGAACTCGGAGTGTGTAAAGTAGCGATGCGGTTCTACTCTTTGGTATTGCAGCACAGCGTCCTGATGCTCGCAGTATTATGGACTCTGTTATCCAGGGTGTTGAAATATTATTAAACTGGGCATTTCGCTGCATTATCCTTTGTTCAGGATTAATCACCAAAAGGAGAATTCTTTTTTGCCCATCACAAGATTCAAATGACAATGTGATGGACACAATTTTCGACGTGCCCAACAGCCTTGAAGACATGCCGGCGCGTATAAAGTCTACTCTCGATACTTCACTGATTCTTCGGGCGCAACTGGACAAACCTGACCAACTACCCAGACGCGAAAGTCGTGTCAAGATACCATATGAAGACAAAGATCTTAGTGCATTATACGAACAAATTCGGAAACAGGCTTCATTACAGCGGCGCTCGAGGCGCTCGACAGACTTTTAGTCGACGCCGTGATAGGGCAGCTACGAGAGGTTTTCAACGTCATTGTCACGGTATTTTGCAAGAAACAATAGCTTTTACTAATTAATCAGCTCTGTCCGCTCTTCGTGTTTCCGGGTCGCAGGCTGTGTTAGGTTACCAAGTTGAGCATTATTAGAAAATGCAGATCAGTCGATATAGTACGGATTGAAAGGGAATGGACAGGAGACAGACAGTCACCTCAGAAGTGAGCAGGGTTACACCATAAATAGGAATAGAAGAGTAGGGCGCGGACCATCAACTCACATATCAGACAGGGCCTGATACCAGAGGTATTTGGTGCAGTAGACTACTTAAGACATATATCGAACTCGAACAAAGATAGCAATAGTACAGAAGATGCTAAGCTATGTATCCCCCTGTCATAGCTAGAAGCTTTCTTTGACTTATCACCGAGAGCAATCTACTCCATAGACTGTCCTGTTATTTCTTCTTTCCGCTGCCATTTCGTTTACCTAAGAGCCGCCTTAACAAAGTTTGTTTTTTTCTGATCTTCGTCTGTCTGGACTTCTTCTGTCTCCGCTGCTTTTGGATCCTGAATCGGAAAAGGCTGCGCGTGAATTCCAATGTTGGTCCATCTTTGCGACTTGTTTTGTGATACTCGATAAATTCCTTTTCGCTCAAGCACTCTAAATCTGCAAAAGTGTAGGCACAGTTCAACCTCGGGACCCGGCTTTCGTTTGGATAGTGGCCGAAGAACATATGGTCAGGATGCGGCAGTTCGAGGCCATGATAAACCTCCAATCGACTTCTGTCAAGATCTACAACATAATGCCATTCCTCATCGAAGGAGTTAGTGCAATGTAGTTCCTTAACCAATTGAACCTTTTGATTGGCCGTGGAATCTGAAATAAGCTTGAGGATGGCGGCACCGGTGCAGGGGTGAAGGGATGTGTTCATATCCTGGAGCTCTCGTGGCAAGCTAGTACCGACGTTCTCGCAAAATGACATCCAATCATTTTGTAGAGCCACATTTCCGCCAAGTTTTTTATCAATCTTCCACTTCCACTCGCTTGCCTCATCGTCCGTTATATATTCAATGTGCTCAAGTCCTTCCTTTAATCGCAGGATGTTACGGCGAGAACGTAAGAAGTTCAAGAGGTAAATCCCTTGCTCGTCAATGTAGCCGCCCTTGCCGCATTGGCCGAGAATGAATTTGCTTTTGTAGCGAATGAAAATGCGGCACCAAGTACCCATAATGTGTCGGGATGAGAAATCCGTGGATGAAGAGCGTATAGTAGGTAGTGAAACGATGAGAAATTATAGTCCTCGGGAGATGGTTTTTATATTGTAGTGAAGTGTGGGTCTAGCGTCAGTGATTCATCATTGAAATTTGGTCATAAAATATCCAAAAATGGATTAGGTGGTAAGATTGCAAGAAACCCGCCGTATATATTTTTCCTGGCTTCGACGGTGAGGTTACAACGCGTAAATGATGAAACATGGAGACACGGTCTATTCATTAGTAGTTTAGGCTAACAGACGACACAATATGGATGTCAGGGTGACAACTGTTAGTGAGCCAGTGCTTGACGCACCGCTATTCAAGTGTTGGCATGTTTGAACGTGCAACCAAGCACCTACGATTAATGGGCAACCTAGTCCTACTGTGCAATTGATTAAATTAGCCCCACCTTACAGGAGGAAGACTTTACTTAATTTTTAACGGAGGGATTTTATGATTAGAGGCAAGGGTTAGTTCTGACCACGAAAATCGAATCGGATTTATCCGCAGTGTTGACCAAGAAATTCTGATTGGCTATGGGCTGGCAGTGGGCCAATGAAGCGACGACGACGTTCACAACTAATACGAGCGATAACGTCACAACGAGAGCAAGAATCAAGATAAAAAGAGCTTTTATGATATTTAAATAAATCTGAGACTGGGTATAGTGTATAGAAAGTATTTTTAGTTAACTCCCTACGCCCATGCCTAGTCAGCTTTTTCATAATATCAACGCGAGTGGGGTGTGCGACTGTGGCAAGACCGTGGGCTTTTAGAAGAATCAGCGTGAATATGGGCTTGGGGTCTGCTCTTTCAACATACAGCCAGCCAGAAATGTGAGAAGTCAATTCGGACGAGACATCAGGAGTAATAAATTGCAAAATAGTTAAGGAGCGGCAATATAGATAATTTCAACACTTAAACTTCAATCAGCACCTCCTCTTCCCGATGCTAAATCTTAACTCTTATCCACTGTCTGAGTACTTGAGCTCATCCTTGATTTCCTCCCCTCATGACCTCTTTGTGCCTAGCGCTGTCGTTGATTCAGAAACTGATAAGGGAAGATGACAATCCTGCCTGACTTGGCTTCGGGTCCGATACCGATGGGCATTACCCGTGGTTTGCATTGGAATTTTGGCCGTCTTATAGTGCTCCGGCATTCTGGCTGACCTAGATGGTGTTTGTTGATCTTCTTTTTCGTATCCGACGCTCTGTATAGCATCACTCATCTGTTTGATAGAGAGTAAAGATAAGTCTCCATCGTGCTTTTCTTCGGTGCTATTCCTCAGTATATCCAAGATCTTCTTCTCGGCAGTCTTTCTTTTACCAAGACCTTCGTGTTGAGACAGTGTGGCTAAGGTGGTCCGACCTACTGGTGGCTGCGATGTGGATACTATGTAAGGAGCTGTGCTCCTCTCAGACAGATGCAACTTAGAACTAACAACAACACAATCAACCCGTTTTTGCTTCAACAAATAGTAACGCCAACCATGCGATCAAGGGCAGTAGCAAAACCGAGCCGCTCCTCGAGAATGCCTGAGCATATTAGCATCATTAGGTTAAACTTGAAAACGTTCGCATATTACCATTGAGCACAGAGAGGATGTGATTATTAAATGGCAGGACGTCTATCTCCTAAGAGCCCAACAGGCTGCAATCCGTACCCCGCCCCACCCTATCCCTGTCATTACAGCAGTACGAGCGGGGTACCGAAAGCTTCAGCTTCCATCCTTTCATAGCCAAATTACTATATAATTCATGGCGATTCAATCAATGAATACCTCTTAGATCCCAGTCAAAGACAGGAGATCAATTCCTATGATAACAAGAGCTTCTATAAGCAACATAAGGGCCCCCGAACGGGCCTAAAGGAGCCTGCCGGGGCTAATAATTATCCGGCCGATAAGACCCGCGGCTTCAATTTCAGCCCTTTCATCATACAACCTCGCGATTATCATATTAGTTATTTGCCCAATACACCACTTGATCTTTTCCAGCTTTTTGTGCCTAAATCGCTTCTTTGGAGGTGGATTAAATATACTAATAGTTAGATTTATTACCTGCTTGAAAATGGCGTGGTTGACAGCTAGAATAACCCACTTCACAAACACTCAACGCTCCTAGCTTGGGAAGGGATCTCTACTGCACAGATCTATGTATGGCTTGGCATGCTGATTTATATAAAAATTCATAAGGAAAGGAAGCTACGAAGCCATTGGAAGGCTCCCCGGCTAGGAGATCAATCCCCCCTGCACTCAGTTATTAAGTTCATGCCCTATTGGAGGTTTCAGCTGATCCACCGCTATCTTCGTCCCTTTAATCACACCAAGATCGATGAAAACGCCCCCCTTCCGAAAGTATTCCAAGCTGCTGAAGAGTGGTCTGACCACATACAGAGAGTGTCAGCTGCACTCTTCCAACCAGGCTCTCATCTCGCTGTAGATGAGTGTATGGTCCGCTATACAGGCAGATCAACAGCGACAACTGTTGTCAAAGGGAAGCCAACTCCACTAGGCTTCAAGATCTGGGTCATCGCCCAAGCAGGCTTCTTTATTCGGTGGCTTTGACACTTTGAAGGCTCAAATTACGATGCCTTAGACAGGGGGCCAAGGCGAAAGAGAGGTCGCCCTAGCACACAAGAGAGAGAGGCAGCTGGCAAGGAGGCAGCTGCTCTTATACAACTAGGCAATACGCAGGGCGTCGTTATTTCCCTATGTGATATGCTGCCAAAGCAGACATATCACGTCTTTGTGGATAACCTCTTCTCAACACCACCTCTTTTCCGCAAGCTTCGTGATCACGGATACGGGGCCACAGGCACAGCCCGCCCTAACTGTGGCATACACAAGGACCTAAAGAGGGATAAGGCACTCAATAAACTAGGGCGTTGTGACTATGCCTTCAATGAAGTCAGGGCTATCCCGACGAGGGATAACAAGGTGAGAAGCCATAACACTTTTCTATATATTTCCCTTACTAATTTGTCCTTTCCCCTCCTTTATAGGTCAATCAACTAGCTTGGAAGGATAACAGCCTTGTCCTCTTCATCACAACCGTCTTCCGAGGCGATAAACGTACTGATAAGAAGAGGAAGAGGCCGTCTACAGACCACCTACGAGCCCGGTCAATACAGCTTGAATTTGGTAAGGAGACTACTAAAGTCGTTCTAATCCCGACAGCAGCTACTGCTTATAATGATGAAATGAATCACGTTGACCGAGGCGATCAATTGAGGTCATACACAAGCTACGATCACCCCCTACGCCGGGGGGCTTGGCAGGCACTTATATGGACCTTCCTCCTTGATGTTGCACTTACTAACAGCTATATCCTTCAACTACATAGTCCCCAGCTAAATTGGGAGAGATATACGTCACAGGAGGATTGGCAGAAGTGCATTTCAAATGCCTTATTTAACACATATCATCAAGAAAGTCAAGCAAGAAAGATATATCAGTCAGGGGCTAAGGAGGACATCGATAATCAAGAAACACGTCAAAGACACATAGATAGGGATATCAACCATGTCTATCATAGTCATTGTTCAAGATGCCTAGCTTGTCAGGGCTTTCGGCAAGGGCAGATAAGGTCAAAAGGCTTGCAAAGGCGTGCTTTTGCTGAAATCAGCGGCAACGCAAGAGGAAGGCATCGCAGTCGGCAGACGAGGTATGGGTGCAAGATATGTGATGTACCGATTTGTAATAATGAGACCTGCTGGTACTTATACCACCGCATAATTTAGGTGGCTGTAGAAGTACCTCTTGTTCTGTGCATTTTAATTGGTTACGACCCCTCGTCGTGACCTAATTGCAGCCAGTTGGGCTCTTAGGAGATAAGCGACGAGTTTGATGGTGTACCATTTTGAGCTGTCGCGAGTTTAATGAGGGCGAGAGGCAAGAAGTTTTGGAACTTCATTATTACGAAGGTAAGTTCAATATTATGAGCGTATAGAAAAGCTCAAGTTCATAAAGCAGGGAAACTGTTGTTTAAGAGCTTCAAAGCTATTGCCATGTGAAGACACCAGGACGATGGAGCTCCCGAGCTAGAGAAAGTTACCGCCATGGGGTGTCGAAGCTGCCGCCATCCCTTGTCTAGATCCAATCGGTGGTAGTCGCGTTGATGAACGATAGTTTGCGCCAGTTGACGCCTAGCTTCTGAAGAATAAATGGCATCTACGAAGAACCAATCGACACGCACTTGTTTTTTTTTTTTGCCAGGACTATTGTCTTGAAGCACCAAGTGTCCGTGGTCAGCATATGACAGCAGTTAGAAAATTAGTCACGGAAAATCTCGGGGATTCCAAATGTTCTAATTGCCATCTATGGGATTGAAGAAACTCTAGAGGCTGCTTTGTATCTTCTCTTTACCAGTATCTTGAGCATATTGTCGCCCCCGACCATTTTCGAGCCTGTGTCGAGGCACATGCGAGACAATCTCAACGTTCACAAGGCCCGGCCGAACCCAGAGGGCCTGCTCTATGAGGTCATCCAACCAATTAGAGTATCAGAATTGTCATGTGGGAGAGGTACAATAAACATACAATGAAAAGCCGCAGCCTCCTGTGGCCAGAATCTCCACAACTCCGTCCAGCTCCTGGGTTGCGAGTGGGTGGGGCCTCCTGATACTTTCAGGAAATTACTGTAATACGGAGCACGCCACATCGTCATTGAACTTTCTCCAGGTCTTTCTTCAGATCCCGTTAGACCGCACAGTCTGATCACAACCGCTGAGGTCATGCAAGACATGTCATGCAGCCATAATTGGGCATTAATTCATATTGGATTTCGGCATGGCCAAAGCGATTCCCGGTGTAGCGATTTAGTTAAAGTCATAGCCAAGGTCGTCGCCAAGGGATCTGCGAAACTGATTCCGCGTTTCCGGCTTGGCGTCAAATATCGAACCTTCCATTGGATGAAAAGACCAAGGTTTTGATCCAGGAGGCACATTATAGTTCCCTGTTGCAAATTGTCATCTGCCATATCCTCACTACCTATTACTACTGGCTTAAGTGTAGCTTATCTTATTGTACTGTTTATCGTATCTTTATGGGGACAAGGCGTAATAATGACCGCGTCAAGCAGCCATTGACCTCTGTCCTTGTCTCCCCTTTGTCGCTGGCCATCGCTCAGAGGTCCCAATGTGCGTTAGATGTGTGAAAAGGAAGCTTAGCCTAGGTAATATATATGATACAATATCATAATAACAAAGATTCCCACGGTTTTGATGCCAAGGCCAAGTTATCGGAGTCCTTGTCAGCAAAACCAAGAGTTGAGGCCATGCTAGGAGCGGGGTCATCTTGGCGAAGCTCTTGGCAGTAATTACTAGCAACACAGTGCTGTATCAGCTCGTTCGCCTAAATCCCTTCCCTGTCTTGTTTTAAAGCCTCATGTACCAGGAGACAAAATAACTCTGGCTGGCGGTCAATTCTGCATTAAGAAAAGCAACTTACCTTCGGCACCAGCAACTACAACATGTTTGAACCGCCTTGACTATCAAAAAGAACCTGAAAAGGCGGCCTGTCACTTCGTCCGAGAGTGGTTGGAAGATGCCGCTACAGGTACTTGCCGTCTTGCCAGAACCACAAGGTGGTCATGAGCATCACATAGGCTCTAACCACACGAAGAGACGCGCATTAAAGACATGGAGCAATTTATTGAGCATATGGCGAGTCCAGGCGCGCATGCCGTTGCTGGTATTGAGTCAGTGGAACTCTAATAGACAAGACACGGTACAGCTTACGTCCGAGAAGCAAGGCTGGCGTGACTCGTCGGCAACACTGGTGGAGAGATATGGCAAGTGCCGGGAAGTAGTGAGCCGTGGGAAGTTCGGTATCGTGTTCGTCTCGCGCAGGAAAAGGGATGCTGGAGCAGGCGAAGAAGTATATGCAGTCAAAAAGTTCAAGCGCCAACCGAAGGAGACAGAACGTATGTGCATAAGGCGTTTGACGGCTGAGTTTTGTGTTTCAAGCGCGCTATTACATCCAAATGTAATAGGCACGCTCGACTTGCTTAAGGACGAAAAAGGTAACTACTGCAAAGTGATGGAGTTCTGCTCTGGTGGCGACTTGCATAGCTTTGTACGTTCGGTGGGCAAGTTGCCATGGCAGGAAGCGGATTGCTTTTTCAAACAGATGATGCGCGGTGTCGAGTATATGCACGAGATGGGGGTGGCGCATCTTGACCTCAAGCCTGAGCATCTTCTACTCACAGGCGACGGCTTGCTCAAGATCAGTGGCTTTGGCCGCAGCGAATGTGTCCGCCTTGCTTGGGAGAAAGATGTTCATATGGTTTCTGGGATCCGTGGCTCAGGTCCGTATATCGCTCCTGAAGAATATACCGATAGAGAGTTTGATGGTCATGCAGTGGATATCTGGGCTTGTGGAATTATCTACATGGCCATGATCACGGGTTGTCCCCTCTGGCGCACCGCAAAGAAAAGCGAGGATACATCCTACGCACGATACCTGAAGGAACGCCGGCAGCAGGAAGGTTTTAGTCCAATCGAGTCGTTGCCCCGGGTAAGTTCTCCTGCCTGTCAATTATGATCACATTCTAGGAGCTGAATTTTATATCTTTTCTAGCTACACAGTCGAAATACCATATACTGCATCTTGGATCCCAACCCATCCCGCCGACTTACGGCATCACATGTATTGAGATCCGAATGGGGACGGGAGATCAGACTTTGCAAGGCTAACGAGTGTTTTTGACCGTGAAATATCTCATGCTAGCACGAAAAAATATACCCTTAAGGGCAAGGAGGTGACACCGTCTGATGACAACGCATTGGCTCGACCGTTTCCAAGATCTTAGGGGATGGCGAAGCTTGGAGAATGAATTGTATGTAACCAGGGAGTACGCTCCGGTGATTATTTACCTGCCAAATTGCACGTCGAGCAGGTAGAGCTTAGAAGCTATTACTTAGGAAGTTAGATATGTCCTAACATTCATTGTCGAGGGATAGCCTACTTCCCTTGCGTTTCGACTATCGTCAACCTGGCTACAAGACAGTCACGAACTACCTTAAATTATACTGACCATCCTAACTACCTATTCGCAAGACAAGATATATGCATATGGCCATAGCGTATGACGATACGACAACGATGTGTAGCCGAGTCTCTTTGTAACCGTTTTAGCTTGTTACGGGCTTAGACGTAGATGAAGCCCCTTTTCAATTATGACAGCGCTAGAAGGCCGCCTGACAAAGTTGTATTTCTTGACCCCATTGCGGCCGCAGGACTTGTGATGCCGTGATACGGCGAGACGGATTCGGACCCAGTATGCAGTACATGACATCCCGGCAGCTTAACTAATTGACCCATTAGCCAGTAATTTCAATGTGAAATACTAAGCATGCTGGAATAAAACTTACTGGGTTTAATGACTCAATTGGGTTGAAACCTTCCTCTTGACAACGATCCCTGAGATAATGTGCAAGATCTCATTCTTGTCCTTCCTGGCCTCATTCCAAAGGTAACCCCAAGTACGCATGGCAATATAAATGACACCGCAAGCCCAAACATCGACCGCACGGCCATCGTACTTCTGGTCCATATATACTTCCGGGGCAATGTACGGCCCTGAACCGCATAACCCGTACATAAGATGGACATCATTCTCCCAAGCCATGCGAAAGCAGTCGCTGTTGCCGAAATCACTGATCTTGAGTCTGCCGTGCCTGGTAAGCAGCAGGTTTTCAGGCTTGAGATCGCGGTGCACTACACCCATCTCGTGTAAGTACTCAACGCCGCGCATCAGCTGCTTAAAGAAGCAGTCCGCCTCCTGAACTTCTAGCTTCCCTGCCGAGTGCACTAGCGTGAATAGGTCGCCACCTTCGCAGTATTCCATCACCTGGCAGTAGTTCCCCTTGACATCTGTCAACAGCTCGAGCGTGCGGATCACATTTGGATGGCGTAGCTCGCTGAGGACGCAGAACCCAGCGGTTAAGCGCCTGATGTACTCATCCTCCGTCTCAGCTGACCGACGCTGGAACTCCTTCACCGCGTATAGTTCCTCTCCAATTCCATTCTCCTTTTCCTTGCGCGAGACATACACGATACCAGATGTCCCATATCCGACCACTTCCTCGCTCCTGCCGTACTTTGCCGGCAATATAGGCCCATTTTTATCCTCCCGCGTCTGCTTCTTGCTTAATATTTTCCTCCATAGATCAAATAGTGACTCTTGGGGCAGCTTTCTTCCAAGATGGTGCTCGTGCCCTTCTTGCAGCGCGATGAAACGCTGCAGAGACGCGGTGTTGCTGCCGTCAAGGTTGGTTAAATTTGGAACCAGAGGCACTCCATTCGGGCTGTCGGAAGCATCTAAGCTCCTGGTAGCAGTCGGACCGCTCTGTACTGGTGTCGGCTCGATGGCATCTCTCAGTGCCTCTTTAGCAGAGGTTTTCCCTGCTTGCTGTCGGATAGTGGGCGGTGAGCGCTTTCTTAGATAGCCCCCCATAATGAACTTCGGAATAACAGTGGCAAAATCCAGGCTGATGTACAATATCACAGAAAATCGCCGTCTCAAAGTAACCAAACCAAAGCGTGATGTTTGGATTGATAAATTGTTAAACGTAAGCCCAATATCTCCGGTCGCAAGAAAGTTGGACTAGGTTAAAAATATCTTTCTGATTATTTTCTGCTCTTGTATAAGATAAGACGGCTTGAGCTAGGTGCTTACACCGTCTGCGCGGCGTCTCCGCCAAGATTAACGTCGAAAGGGTGTGTTCGACCTTTATGTGCTAGATGACTGTCTTGGGTGGCCCTCGCACGTGCTATGCTTAGTAGTAAAACAGTTTAACACATTGTATGTATTTTAGGAGAAACCTGTTCGCCACCTAAAGTGTCTGTATGCGACACAAGGCTTCTCTTGGCAAAACACGATTTGAACTGCTGATGCGATTATCGTACGACACAACAGGGAGACAAATCACTGACAGTGATACTAGGTCGCTAGTGCGGGTTCTGTTGCTTAAGAAAGCACAGCAAAAGCTACAGAGTACAGCCAAATAACTTAGTTGGCCAATGGCTGGGGAGCAATTGGCTATCAGATGACCTCACCAAATTGAGTGAACCCGGTAGTGTTGGCTGCTAGTTAAACTTTCGAGGCATTTTCGGTTGCCAAGACTCCGCCAAGACCTTGGCGTATCAGCGATTGCCGTCAGCAGCATATCATAGGTTTGTGAAATCAAGGTTTTATTTGCAGCTGAGTCCTTCCATATCAAGGCAGGATCGACTTTGCCAAGAAGGCCTAAGACACCAGTGAGTGCGTACTGACATCCTAAATAGCGCATTCTAAATGGCATCGCATTTCCCGACCGTCTCTCTTACGCTCCACCCACGTAGCCGATCGCCTTCTCAGCCTCATTAAGGCAACTTTAACTTGCTTTCTAGCATTCTCATACCCGAACTCTTTAATAATCGCGGGCCTCCCTACGATTGTGCTCTGGAGCGCATGCCAACTAGCTGACGATACTCCCAGGCTAGTCATCAATGTCCCTCGCAGTTGCGAAATAGCAGCAGTCATCGGTGTTCCTACCATCTAGTACCTGGGACAGCCTCAAATATCCCAAATAAACGATGTCGCTTACGTCTACGCCCGACAGCAATTCCACTCGTGCCACGTCACCTTCGGTATACTCGAATAATCTTTTATGCAACTGGAATGCCTGCAAACAAGGGTTTAGCAGCCCAGAGTTACTTTATGTGAGTCTTATCGTAGATACATACGTGTTTTTGACTCGTGTTTTAAACCGCTTATTTTTGTTAATCCAGGAGCACGTCTGTGAGCGCCATATTGGCCGCAAGAGCAACAACAACCTCAACTTGACTTGCCAGTGGAACTCTTGTCGCACTGCCACCGTAAAACGAGACCACATGATCTCGCACATCCTTGTTCATGTGGCCCTGAGGCCTCATAAGTGTAAGTTCTGCGGCAAGTCCTTCAAGCGTCCCCAGGACCTTAAGAAGCATGCCAAGGTATAGACTCCTCGGTCCACCAACTTCCCGTATTGGCTCACACTGCCGTTTCAGAGGCATGCCGATGACTCACTTCGGCCCCAGAGCGGACCCGATTGCAAGCTGCAGCCTCCCAGCGATATGTCCCAGGTCAATTCTTCGTCGCGGCCGTGGCCATCCGCTTTTCCTTCTCTCGAGGCTGATTCGCCTGTAGACCATGGTAGCTACTGCGACAATAATGGCCAAATGCGAACCAACGTCCCCGCGTTCCCTCACCATACCGGGCATCCTAGCAGCTACTACGCTTCCCAGCCATCCACCAGCGGTCTCTACTTCACCCAGCGGTCCCTGAACAACTCCCACAGCGAGCACAATAGTTACAGCGCCGCTTCTGGTGGCTATGACTGCAAGCGCACCTTTGACGTGGGCGAAGGATTCTTTGGCAGTGCCAAGCGACGCGAGATAAACCCCTCGTCCTATGCTCAGATGGACTACTCCCTGATGCCCCTACCCAGCTCCTTGTCCAAATTCAAAACAACCCCATGGCCGCTAATGAGCAGCAAATTCCACAGCCGGCCGGTCCAGCTGTGGTCCATGGAGGTCCCGCCCCCAGCCAAAACCCGTCGGCGCACTAGTACTGCCTGCCCATGCCCAACGCCCCCATCCCAGAAGATCTCATCTAAATTGACAACCTCGGCGAGATGCAGGACACTTTCTTGACGCAAGCCAGGTCACCAGTGCCCCCCCACATTCGTAGCGAGGAGACCGACTGCAATGGGTACCGTAGCACTCTTCGCAACCTTGCGTGTGTACGTCCGTGGCTGTCTCGAGAGCAAGGAGTTTGTCGAGGATGATGAGGAGTCCTGGCCTGGCAAGGATGGGGATGCCATGGACATCAATATCTCGAACCCGTTCGGGGTTCCCGGGAATGCTCCTCGCTCTATCCGATCTTTCGCCTGCCCGACTCTTAACGTAGTCTGTTCTTTCAAGGCTTCAATGGCTGCTGTTATGGTTGTCGTTGTGCTATTTTCATACGATTTATGTGACCAGAGGGGTTAGGTTTGAGCTTTGCCTTTGGAAAGAACAAAAAAATCAGGGTTCGACGCACCACGTCTCAGCTACAGCGAAGCACGGAGTAACAATAATTACACCAATATTGAAGAGAACGTCGTCTAAGTTGATCCTCACAGGGAGAATGTTTTTTGATTATTCGAGGCGATCTACCGGTATATCGGCTGAATGTATGAATGTATGTGTATCTTTCGTCCAGGGGGCTATTTGCCCCGAAAGGTCCCCTACTAGGGCACAGGACATACTGAGCTAGTGGTCTCTATTTATGATCTAATTACACAAAGCTATTGGATGAGGAGAGACTTAGTCGTTCTCGATGCGAAATTAGACTTCGCCGTCAAGCGCACTTTCTGCAATATACGATAACAAACCGCACCATCCAGCATGCCATCGGCACAAACGGCGCATCGTATCGAGCCTGTTACCCGTCAGCGGGATGGCCAGGCGCTGTTGATAAGTAGTAATCGCGAGTTAAGCCTGTTACCAGGATAGCTGTAGTGAGGCCGTGGGCGAGGCAGCCTTGAGCTGCCTCGAGTGGTCATGGTCGGGTGGAGGTTGTTGCAGCGTTCTCCATCTGGCCGAGCCCAGGTTATAAGAAGAGGTCACATAGGACAAGAAAGAAAAAAAAGAACATAAATGAGAGAAGAGACGCGACTGCGTCTCGAGCCGGTCTCGTCTAGTGACGAGGGCAGATTTTGTCAAAGAAGACGCTTGTCTTAACAAGCTTGACGAACTTGACGAAAATCCTTTCCTATTGCTAGGTTGATTGCTGTACTTGGTGAGGGGGCCATCCTCATCCGATGACGTGGCGGTATCTTTCTGCAGTAGAAGATATGGTCGGGTGCTTTGCGTCGGTTGCACGAGCAGACCAGGTGTGCATCGCCATGGGCGAATCTCCCATGATATAGTCCCCATGCTGGGATCTTGCTGCCAACAGATGGTGCAAGGCTATACCCGGCAGCGAGAGCTCCAGTGGGCAACCTATGGTCGCCTTGAGATTGAATCTCTTATACTGCTCAGGGGAGGCGGTAGACCCCCATGTCTCGGATGCTTCTTTCGGCTTTTCTCTTGCGACCCTTCGCAAGTATGTTAATGTTGGCTGAGCCCCTTCGGGTACAGACAGCGATGATGTAGCTTTTGTTAGTTTATCGGCTTGCTCATTGCCCGGAATTTTGGTGTGTCCTGGTACCCAGCGTACTTGTGTGGCCCCATGGGATGCTGCCAGGGTCTGGAACTCGAGGAAGACTCCTTGAGAGGAGTTAAGTCAATTCAAGCCAGAGCTTTAGCTTGTCTTGACTTGTTAATTTAGCGGTCTGACTTGACTTGACTTGGCTTGACATGATATCTTGTCAAGCCTATTCAAGCCGTGTTAGTAAGTAGGCCGGCCATCGTGAGCTCAACGGCAGACTGGCATCTACGGATAAAACAGTCATCTAGAACAAGAGCCCGGTTTTAGATCAGGGGATTCGCCGCCAAAACTTTACACAAGTGAGCATCTCCATCGTCATATCTTGGAGAGAGTGTCGCTGCGTGCCAACCAAGAGCTTGGCGAGGCTGAAGACCCTCTCACACTCGCACGCCGTCGAAGGTATAGATAGGAGATTACGCTATCCTCGCAAGTCGTGGAAAGTCCTTCTCTCTGCCGCCACCCCTCGAAAGGATCCTCAACCTCCTCGTCTTCGTAGATAGGCTCTTCAAGATACTCTTGAACTTCGTCTCGGTTGCCCAGAGAGGGGCGTCGAGCGAGGTAGGTGTGCGCTCCGAGATGCGAAGACTTCGTCTTCTTCTGTATCGGGGTCGGTTGGATGGGGAGCTTATTGTAGTCCTGGTCGAAGAACTGTTTAAAGCTGTCGACTATGCGTTTGGCTTGTTCACCCGGAAGGTATTCGCGAGTCCACTTATCCTTGAAGGCCGGATGTAGAATCATAGCCGTCCAGTAAGCAGGCGAGTCCTCTAGTAAAGTAACGTATTTCTCGAGCTTGTAAATGGCGCATGTGATACAACCACGTACGGCCCTGAGATTCACGTCGTCGATCTCGGCTTTGGAGGGTGGATTTGGCCATTTCTCGCACCGCTGGCGTTGTGAGCCCTCCTCTTCATCTTCCTGCTCGAGTATCTCTTCGGCGCCGGAGTCCTCTAACGCTACGGGTGGGCTGATCGATCCGACTGGCTGTCCTGGAAGGTCAATCACGGAATCCCGGTATTTGTGAGGTAAGCCCACGCTGCGTTGGGGTCGCTGAGCGGCAGCAAAGCGGAGTAGTGCGTCGCCAACTCAGATCTCTCTCTCCGGCCCCTCGATCTCTGGCCCAGGGAAAACTCGGTCAGAGTCGCTATATTCGGCGAGCTGCCTGCGGAGGTGGTCAACGAGGTAATATAACGAGGCAGCGGCCTCGGCAAAGCAAGGCACTCGACCTGTCAAATTATTAGTTTACCGGAGTAAAAGCCGGGAGAAAAACCTGCATTCGAAATACTTAGTTGGCTTTTTAAACGGTAGTAGTACTGCAAGAGTAATTGCTAAGACGTGCCAGTCGTCTTGCGAGAGAAGATATTCGTCCGGAATCCGCTTCGTTTTATTTGCATGGCGAGATATAACTGTTGTGTAGATCTCGATCGGGTCTTTTAACCGGAAAGCTCTTTCTATGGCAGTGAAAAAGGAATTCTATCGAGTATCGTTGTCTTGGAGGAGCATTAGTTGGCTAACCTCCCACAGAACTTCGCCGAATTCGTCGACTTCCTCATCGCTAAGCTTCCCTTGCGCGTATTGGAGGAAACCCTCTCGGCGTTGCGAAGACCTTCGGAACCAGCCTTGAAGATTGTGAATCCTGACGAATGCGCCTGTTGGCCGCCATTCTTCGAGGAAATTGAGGACCTTTTGAAGGGCTGCTTGTTCCGCTGGTTGCGATTCGAAGCTCTTAAGCACGTCTTTGAGTTTCCCCTCGAGGTAACTCGTAGCGCCGAGGTTGTAGATATGATTGATACATCGAATTCTACGCTCCTGCGGCTGAACGTCAGGTAAAAGAGCGGCGATAATTTCGTTGACTGCGCTGTCGTTTGCGTCGGCGTTATCGCACGTGAAGTAACCTAACTCTTCTGCAGAGATCTCGTACTCCGAGAGTACTTCACGCAACGTTGGACCGATATTTTCACCAGAGTGCTGGCCGCAGAGCCGCCTCAACGCCAAAAGCGACGTCTGCGGTCTTTTTAACGCGTCTGTGAAGTGAACAGCCACGCCGAGAAGCGCGTATTTTTGAAGGGAAGTCCAAAGATCGAAGGTGAAATGCTTCTCGTACATAGAGGTGGTAAGTTGACTTTCAATAGCTCTTTTTGCGACCAGCACTCTGCTTCTAACCACGATCGAATTGTAACGCCGCTGCGAGGCAAAAGCTCGTCAACGAGTTCTTCATTCGACAAGCCGAGAAGCTTTCGAAAGTCAGGGTGTTCGACGGCCGAGAAGGGTACATCGGCATCTACAATCCAACGGAGCAGTAGCTCCTTGAACAGCTCTGCCTTCGGCTTCGGAATAGCTAACCGTTCTGCGGCTTGCCTTTGCAAGTCGAGTACCGTTCGCTGGTGTTGACGCTGGCGAGGTGTCTCAGACTCTATAGTCTCGCTGTCTACCTCGCCAACAAGAAGATCGTGATCTTTCCTTAAGTGCAAAAGCGCTCCGCTTGTACCGCTGTTGACGAGGGCGCATAGCGATATTTCCTTCTTTTTATCACACTGGTTGCAAGGCCAGAAGTCCCCCTTCTCCCTATTTCCAACGACTTTGGTGAGCCGCCGGCCATACGGGTCGATAGGCGACTTCCTCGCCCTCTTCTTCCTGTGTAGCCACTCGGTCGGTACGTGATCTTCGCGTTGGATCTTGATCTTGCTCATCAAGCTAACTTCGGCAGGAATCTCGTTGGTGTCGATGTCTCGAAGCTGGTCGGCAACGCACCGTCCCCCGCGAAAAGTAGCAAACGCGGTGCTTCCGGCTGCGGCGGATCTCGTGTTCAGGGTCGACGGTTGGCTGGCCGTCTTGGTAACTGCTTCCGAGAGAGCGGCCACCGAAGAGGTATCGTTAATATCGGACATCTTGACGGTGATGAGCGTGGTACTTGGGGCTAACTTTTAGCCGTGCTGTCGCACGACACGATTGTTTGGATGACGGAACAACGATCAGGAAGAAGATCCCATGCGAATCGGGCAACGAAAGAGTCTTGATTTTCTATCTAAAGGAGCGACGAAGGTCGATCTCTTATACCTATATCAATCAGTCAATTTCATTGGGACTAAGCTGGGTGCTATTCCGAGGCTTCCAAAAACGGAGTCCCTGCTTAATGCAGTTGGATGCTATTAGTGGATATTCACTCAGTTGACAAGAACAGAGTCGACCCTGCGTTAAATCTTCGAGTTCTATATAGAAAACACTATTCGTAACTTATACTGTTATAATTACTTGCAACCTTTGATTATCAGGAACCGTCTAACTATAATTGATATTATTATTGACTACTAGGTAGTGTAATTGATGAAGATTAACTCATATATGATTTCAGCAGCTTGACGACGACCTTGTGCCCAATCTCGGCAGCATGCGACAGCGGCGTCTGGCCATTCCCGGCCTTGGACTCGATATTGGCTCCCTCCTCGAGACCGTATGTATTATACAAGCAGAAAGACAAGGTTAAAAGAACCGCTTGCTATTTCGATACTGACTCTATCAGTTCGTTCTGGCTCCCATCCATGCTGACCATCAGGTTGCTATTTTGGACAAACTCCTTTTGTCCGGCACCGACACTTGAATGAGCATTAGACTCCTCGTCTCCTTCGCCGCCAGTTATTCGTGGGTGATTATGACCTACAGTGGCACGACTTATGGAAGATTTGACGCGGAGAGTTAGGTGTTTGAAGAATGGCAAGCAGGAGCAAGAAATGGCGGACGTCAACTCGCCGAGAGACCAGAGCGCAGGGCTGACGTTCCACCACGTCATGTCGGCGTCCATCTTGAGCCATCGCATCCGCGCGATGGAAATGCCCACAGTCCTGTGCGTTTTCCGTTAGTGATATCCGCTGATGGGATTTCTTTCGTATTGCTCAACTCACAGGAATCCAAGGCTAAAAACGAACAATAAGTAAGCTTTCTGTCGGCGCGGCAACTGGAGTCGCCACAAAGCCGGAATTGGCAGCATCAGAATGAAGAGGTCGCCGATGGAGTTGAAAACGCCATTAAACCACCACATTACGGTTATGTGTGGGACGCACTTCGCGTCAACTTTTGGATCCCAGGCGCCCGCAAGAGGAACGCACATAACCAAGACGAGGATGCAGACGCCGCCGGCCCAGAGTACAATCAGTACCATTGCTCCGATGCAGTAGCGCTGCAGCTTGGAGGCGGATAGGAGGCGGTGTTAGTTGAATAGAAATGACATCTTGATGAAGAATAGTGATAGCATGTAGAAAAAAACGGACACCCAAAAACACTGGGTTCGAGGTCAGATGCAACTGTTCTTGGAGGAACTTGACCTGCGCTTACCCTTAGGTAGAGAATCAGATTTTCATCAGAAACTGCGGAAATATGTCTTCCGAGACCAAATCGAGTCACTGATGCTGGTTAGCTGTTATTTTCTGATGATTGAGTCGTCATGGGACAAACTTGATGTTATCGCAGTACCACAACCTACCATGGCCAACTTCCATGAATTGTTAGTACTGGCACTCTTATTCCCGTCGACAAGCTCCGTTAACTCACTAAAGACGCGATAGTGGCCATGTCGTCTAGCCTAAACTGCTTCACCATGGCTCGGCTTACGACCCGCAGCACCACCATGAGCGTCGACGTGGCCATGAGAAAAGCAGCGATGGCAATGACGATGGACACCCTGGAATCGTTGGTGTCCCGAAGGACCGACTCGTCGCCGGCCATGGGATTTCGGTTATGTGACGTTGACACGACAAATCGCCAGAAGATACGTGCTGATGCAGGAGGACGATCCGGTGCAGACGGAAAGGGAACTTGTAAGCACAAAAGTCGGGACCAAGGGGGTCTGGGGGGAAGCCAGGGAATTTACCCGAGCTGTCGGAGCATCAACTGAGACAGTAAGCCGCCTTTGAAACTCAAATTTGGGCTGATGAGTTCGTGATGGGTTGATTGGAATGCTGAGACATGGCCCCCGGTCTAGCCATTCACTAGTAAACGCCACATTCTTCCCCATTGCCTGAGTGGGATATTACGAGCAACAAATTCGCGACGGAGATAGGAAGACCAGGGCCGAAGGAGGAGAATTGAACATATTAACACAACACGGCCTCATTTTGACAGACCATGCTTCAGCTGCTGGAGATAAGGTGCTGAATACTTGGAGAAGTCGGCCTTCAAGTAGGCCTCTCAGAGAGTCAAGCTACGCCAAATGCAAGCAATCCAGGGAGAGAAAGTGGGGCTTTACTTTGTGGTCATGATTAAAGGTGGCAGAAATGTAAATAGTATAGCGTATTCCATAGCCCTATGAGATCCGTTCTGCTGGGCACAATAAATCTATTACTACTACTACTAAATTAATTTCATATAAGTCTTGGGCTAAGACTTATATAGTTGCCTAGCTCATTGAAGTAACCGACCTTGTCCTCGATGCCAAACAACCTAATGATCTCGAGGATCTCGGCTGCAATGTTCTCGCCAGTATGTCGTTCTACCAACTCCGGAATGCCGAGCACAACATTTTGGAGCTAATTCTACTCAAGTATTCTAGTCGGTAACGGGGCCCGTTCCTATTAAGGTTATGTTTAGGGCTCGTTTCATAGCGTGGAAACCCGTGCCATCCATGGTTCAGGCGGCTAATAGGCGGACGGGTCCCGTCCCAATTGTCATATTCAGTCTAGCCCTCCCCGCTATCGGATTGCCTCCCGCTGTGTAATTCCACTATGTCGAGTGGTTGTACTTGAAGTCCCATTAGCCGGCTATGTTTTTTCAAAGCAAGTCGATGACTTTGATTTGAACAGCCTTGATATATTCAAGTGATACACCCACTCTAAGCTCTACTAGAACTAGGGCTGAACTACAATACAACTTCTTCCTGTCCCGAGGGAGAATACAAGGCTTTTTGTTCATCGATATCCCGCTGAGCCATCTCCCAAAGCTCGCCCATACCTCTTCTGCTTGTAAACAGTCGTCCACTCTCGGCCTCCTCAGCTACTTGTGTTTCGATGCGATCAGTCTCTGCTCTGTCCCAGTCTAAGTAAGCCATCATCTCTTCTTTAGTTCACTCTCTCACACACGTCGAGGTTTTGCAGCACCTCCCCATCTGCTTATAATCAAGGCACCGGCTGTAGCTTACTTTTAAGTATCCTAAAGGCAAGCCCATTGCTTTTCGATACTGGCGATTACCAAGCCAGGTTCCCGGGGGTTGAGCCTTATACCAGTCCTCTCTTGACTTGACGTATCTTTGGTGGATGGCTCGTGGATCGCCATACCTTAGATGTGTAATTGGGTTTGGAGCTGGGTCTCCTGTGGTTAACTGTGATGACACCGGCGGTCTACACATAGATGGTGTAGGTGATGGATGTCGAGGTTCTGCAGTCGTGATGTCTCAGCCGGCCTGCTCTGCTTCGATGGTTATCTGGAACGGGAGATCTTGGGAAATCAATTCAGGCCCAAACTCGAAAGTTTCCAAAGTTATGATTGGCTGCCACTGTAGTTCACCAAATGTTATTATTGCTGATGGCCTTGATTGCTCAGAGGCTCCGAAGGGTATCCACTGAAGGTTTTCCGAACACGTCTGCGGCTGGTCCGAAGATACGACTGGTAATGCTCTTAGTTTCGAGTATCGTAGTGGACACTCCTTAGAGTTCCTTGCGTGACCTAGTATATGACATTTGCTGCACAAAGGAGGGATTCGTATCGGCCTTGCGTTTTCGATGACTTCGAAGCCACTAAGTTCTCTTCTCACACTAGATAACGGCAAAGACGGACTCGCAGCCACTGGATCGACTCGCTGGCGGGGTTCTAAGAGGGGTCGCCGATTATCTTTCCGATTCAAGTGCCAGTGCGGATAGAAATCTTCGAGTTGTAGTGCCTGGTCTCGAACTAATAAACCCTTCAGCTTGTGAGCGCAGGGTAGCCCTTGTGATCGTGAGAAAGAACCAGTACAGGCTGACATGGGAGCAGAGTTTTCATGCAATAAAAGCTTTCGTTGTTGTTCAACTTTTCGCAAAGCTTCATGAGACACCCAACCACGTACTGCACCATAGAGGGTACTAGAGAGTTCAATAGGGGTCCTGATCTTCTGCTTGGCTTGGTTCGACTTCAGCTCCGCCAGTTGATTCAGTAGTGCATGTTTGATCGATCGCCAAGCTTCGAACAGGTCCAATATAGATACTTTAAGGTGGCTCTTAAGCAGCCAGTGTATGCTTTCCACCCTTGAAGTAACGACGTTATCAAAGTGGGGGTGCTAATTAACCCACGCCTTCACCAGCTTCTCTTTCTACTGGTCAAGCCAGTTTGTCTTAATATATCTGACTTCTTCGATATAGTCCGGGAGATATTTCTTCTCAAACTCAGACACTCGTTCGTGGAAAGTTTGTTCATTCGGTGACTTGATGATCGAATGCCAATGGCCGTAAAACTCATTCCAAGCCTCTATTCCTGGGTTGTCCCCTTGAGTCTGGCGCGTAAATCTTGGCTGATAGTAGCGGACAACTGCCTTGTTAGCATGCCAGAGACATAGCACCGGGCTTGACGATGGGAAGCAAGTATCGACAGCATTCATACATGCTAGGCAGCGATCAGTTAAGATGACAGAGGGATGCCTAATCCTGTGGTTTTCGCACAACGATCGGAATCGATCTAACGCCCAAAAATAGTCTTCTTCACACTCCCCACTCAGGAAAGCAAACGCGACACAGAACGAACGTTGACAAGAGTCGACAACGATCAAGTCCAAAAGTGGCATGCCGTATTTGTTGGTTTTATATGTACAGTCTAAGATTAAGATATCCGGATATACCTGTAGGTACGCCACTGACTTGGGATGCGCAAATAGAACAGCTTTGACTCGACCGTCTGGACCGGTTTGAAATTGACTCCAAAATCCTTCTCTAAACAGCTGATCAGCAAGTGCGTTAATGCTGCTTTGTCCTTGACAGACTTCTCGTCTAGCATCTGCAATACGATTGTAGATGTCCTGCTGTGTCGCTATCGTGTCGGTGTTCTGCCGCATGAACGTTCTAATTTCTTTAGGGGCTATCCCAGCGTTGGCAAGGCCAGTTAGCTGAGATAGGTGCTCCTTGGACATTGTTCGAAGTACTGGGCGGGCAGTGGTATCTTGGCTTAGTTCATGGTTATGTAGTGAGAATCGGCTGTCAGAACGGTGCCGCAGAGTCCAGGTGCTTCTATCTTTATTCTCTTTCGCCAGTACAGAGAACTCGCAGCCTGTTGTTCGAGTTGTCGTCTTGCGTTAACGTTCTCTCGAAACGATCGGATGGTTACGGCGACGATCACACATGTATGTGATCGCCCTCCTGCCGGTTTTCTCCTTGGTTGACCTTCCAGTTATGAACGCATAGCCCCTGGTCGCTGCCCAGGCGTTGATTGCCTCGAATCAGCGCTGCCCTCAAATCAAACAAATCAAATCCGGGGTCATATTTGAGATATTTGATAACTCTCAAGACTGGATTTGTTGTTTGAAATATTTATTCAAATATTTCAAATATTTCAAATCTGACTCTCTATGCTTCCATGCTAACATCTCCAATCTCCCATTGGACCTCCTCCCCCCCACCTATTGTCGCCCCTAGCTTCACCGCACCATGTCTGACCCAGTTCTTAAGGCATTGTAACTTCTCCAGCGTTTCCGTCGTCATCGAAAGCCTCTGCGTCGTCAGCGTTAGCTTGGCTAGGCTGAACGACCTCTCGCAATCAGTCGCCATCGCCGGTATCGCGAGTATATCGAGAGCCAATTGGCTGATCATCGGGAATTGTCCCTGGTGAGCCATCCACCACTCGATTGGATCCTCAGTCTCTTGCGGCTCTAGCCGCAGATACCGCTCAAGCTCGCTTCCCATCACCGTGGTCTTCGCTGTCCTGCTTTTAATCCATTGCTTGAACACGCTAACTTTAGTTGTCGTCCTTGGTACGCTTAAGGATGTCGATGTGTCCATGATCATCTTCTGCTGCTCATCCACCGGCCGGTTGCAGTGGTACCAACGGTCCAAGTAGTCAGACAGTCCAATTTTGGCATCCCTCACCCACACAAGCTGCTCTTCCGACGCCCAGTTCACCTCCAGATAGTTCATGCCGAGTGATGGGTGGAGGATGATGGATGGAGGATGATGGATGCAGCGAACAACGGTGAGTCTCCAAGCTTGGTGTAGTACTCGTTTAGTTTCTGCCAGGCAGTCATGATGGACAGTCTTAAATAGTGTCGGTGATTCTTTCCCATGTCATCGATTCCTAATGATCCTGATGGCTTGCCTGATCCATCATCGCATTGTCTCGAGCCACGATCTGACAAGGGGCCTTGCCTGGACTTTCGCGGATGGATATCCGTCTCGCAATCCCTAAATCGAGCAGGAAGCTGCCGGTTACGGTCTGGTCGCCCTCGAGCCAGCTCGGCCTGCGAGTTGGTGTCCTGCCCCCCTGCCTCGTCTGGAACGGCATGATGGAACAGCTTCCGATCCTCTAGGTGTTCCAGCAAGTACTCCATACCCGTCATCACTTCCCAGAGCCGTCCGTTACCTCCTTCGCTGCCCCAGCCCTGCGTTCTCATAGTCTGTAGATAGAATAGCTCAAGAATAAGTTTGATTTCTGCCAACAGTCTCCAGTCATCTCCCTTCAGCATGTCGGCCTCCGGTAGCCATTTCTCCACTTCTGGGTGGACCAAGAACGCCCTGATGTCTCCCTGCTTGACGAGCGCTCGAGAGATCATGAGATAAGTGGAGTTCCATCTCGTATCGTTATTCATTACGACCTCTAGCTCTGCCGTCGACTCACTCGCCAAGAGGTATTCTTGTGCCTCGTCGTTCTCGCGTGAGATCCTTTTGAAGAGCTCACACCTCTGAGGGGAAGATCTGATGAATTTGACAACATTGTGGAGCTTTCCCACCGGCCCTTTCTTTCTCCAGTGTCGTAGGTCATCCTCGCGCCCGCCGAGAAGATCAAATACCTGCGATTCGGCCTCGAAAGCCTCGAAATCTTCGCCGTAGAGAAAGGCGCGAGCAACCAGGTTCAGGATATGCCCATAGCAGCGCATACGTCTGGCCCGAACGTCCGCCAGACTCATCTCTGCGTCGAGATCTCCGTAAAAGTTCACGAGACAGCTGTCGTTTGAAGATGCGTTGTCTGAGATCACGGTTCCGACTCGGTCCTCTATCTTCCATTCTCGCACAACTTGCCCGAGCGTCACCGCAAGACTTTCTCCGCTATGACACCCGAGCTGGCGACAGAGTGCCAATAGGCGCGACTGGTGCTTGCCCTGGCGGTCAAGAAAATGAGCTGTGACTGCCATAACAGCATGCCGATTAGGCGATATCCACAGGTCGAACCCCAGATGGATTTTAGTAAGGGCGTCTGAGAGCTCCTGCTTGATCTCATCTTTCTTAGACTTGTACGTGTCATCCAGCAAACGGCCCATCGATTGCCGGCTCCATGGTATCTGGTCAGCTAGGTGAGGGTCAAGCTGCCAAGCGAGCTGCTGAAAGAATGTATCGCTGAAGAAGGAAAAAGGAACATTGGTGTTGATCAGAAGTCCCAGGCTCAGTTCTCGGATCATCTTGACTCTAGCACGCGGCACGGCGCTGTACTGCAAGCGTCGTCGCTTAGGCCGTTCAGATTCATCGGTTGACAGATCTGGATCAGCTGCTTGACTGCTCTCGAAAATCCTGTGAGACCTGGCGTTGGTCAATAGTGCTCAAGCTCGCGACATCACATTCACATTCACATACTTGCGGAGATGGTCCGCTGCCGAACTCGTAGCAGCAGCGGCGAAGAACTCAGGCTAACCCTTCGCATCACACAAACGACAGGCCCAGTAAGGACTCAAAGGACTATCATTAGTGTCGATCTCAACAAGAAAAAATCCATGGCGCTTGATCCAGCTCTTCCGGCCCTTCGAGCCCTTCCGGGACAAGGACTCTTCCAAAACATATCGTTTGTTCCTCCACACTGCTCGCGGAAGATCTGCAACAGTAGGGTGGTCTGGCAATGCCGACTGCGTCGTCAGCTCGAATTGACTCGCCAAATTCCTCGGTGGTCGAAGAAAAGAAAAGGCAGAGGGTGGAGGCAAAGGAAGCATGATGTCGTCGGATTCCATCGGGTTAGGCGTCGACTCGTGGGAGGAATGGTACGCGTTGAAAGGTAAACAAACTAGCACCGACGCGACTTGATGTCGCGAGGACGGGACGTAAAAGTTAAGGAGCTACTTTCTCCCCCACCAGCCTGACCGTGGTACTGGGGTAGCTCACTAATGGAAGGCTTGATGGATGACTTTGATTGGCTGGGGTCGCTCACCAGCCAGGTTCCGGGTAAGCTGTGAAAGCGCGGTCAACGGTCTGGCAGCATGGACGCTGGATGGCATATTGTGTATCAAATATATCAAATGTTATTTCAAATCGAGGATTTTGTATTTGTTTGATTGAAATAAAATTTTGGCATATTTGATTGATTTGTTTGGCAATTTGTTTGATTGGATTTGATCTGGGGGCTGCGCTGCGCCGGATAGACACGCGACCGATTTCTATTTCCATAACCCTCCAGCAGAATTCCAAATAGCGTCTCCCTGACTCAAGTCTCCACTTCCAATTGTAGTTGCCAAGAGTTTCACCCACCTCGCCCAAACGCCGCCTCTGCTCTGCATCCTCCTTACCGAGGACCGAGAGACTCAAGAGGAGTGCTGGCGAGACGTGCTGTCATAGCTTGAATCTCCAGCGGAATCACCGAGCG
>JAHARR010000214.1:0-29913 GCA_019191175.1 Fusarium veterinarium
TCTATCTGTGCAAGAGAATTCTAGGCTGGAGAGGAATAGATCCCGCTGACGGGATGACCTCTTGAAAGTAAATGCGCTTTTGTGCCGATGATATGCTGGATGAACTAGATGGGAGACGCTGCTGGAGGGAAGCTCTGCTAAGATTAGCTGTATTGATGTCCAATGGGACGTGCTTCACCGACAACTACTGTAGGGCTAGCTACGGGTAGAGAGGTGCCTTTTGGGGGGATGAGTAGAGAAAAAGCTCGAGCATGTATACGGCTCCGACGCAAAAGGCCTTGCAGATGACCTGAGCGAGGATCAGTAAGGCAGCGATTTTAGATAGTTTAGCCCAGCACGTCCTGTGCTCCAGTAGGAGACTTTTCGGGGCCTACGGCCCCCCGGACGAAAAATACACATACACATACATATTTTGAGCAAGCACTGTAGGCGAGTACTAGGAAACAGCTACCAGATAACGTCGGGAGGTTTCCAAAGAAGGTCGATGCCGCACTCCCAGGTAAGCACACCCGACTGCTCTACGATGGCTTGTCACGGAGAGAAGCCAGCGTGCTATCACAGCTCGGGACAGGCATGGCTAGACTGAACGGGTACTCCTTCTGGATCAGAGTAGCAGCGTCACAGAAATGCGTATGCGGACAAGCGATAGAGACAGTAGAGCACTTTCTCATTCGATGCATGAAATGGACAGCGCATAGGTCTGAAATGTTGCAGTGCACGGAGACATTGAGAGGAAACCTCTCGTTCTACCTAGGAGGAAAATCACCATCAGATGACGCAAAGCAGACGCCAAACATGCAGGCAGTCCATGCAGCTATACGATTTGCAATGGCTACAGGCTGACTCGGCACACAATACTGAAACCAGGTTGCAAGAATCTCACCTACTTACTCTTACTAACCTACTTGCACTAAACACCAAACACCCGGTCTCATACAAGCAGATGTCGCTTCAGCCCCCGTAGATAGGACGTTAAACACTTAAAGAATAACCTTCAAGCTAGTTCGCTGGCTATGATAGTAAATCACGGGATAACGCAGGGAGCAATAGGGTAGAAGGAAAAGCACAATCGAGGAACAGGCGCATTATGGGCTTGAGGAGGCCTATTTCAATTCATATGGTGAAAAGCAAAGTACAGTCTGGACTCTAGGACATGCGGGCACAGATTGAGCAACGGGTAGCACAGCATGGGCTTGGGGCGAAGAGGACGAAAATCAGGCAATGTGCGTAAGCATTAGTGATTAGTGCCCTATCGGCCAAAATAAGCCGCCGAGCGTAATGAATTGTATTGTACCCATCCCTATCCCTCCACGCATTACTGATGTAGTTTTAGGAAGAGAAAGAGGAAGAGTGGTAATTGAACTCCACCCGCGATGCAAATATCGATGGAACATGTGGACCCGATATGGCAACCAATTTAACGATCTGTTTTTTTTTTTTTGCTCTTATTGAACGCACATGCCAACTCTGGCCCCTTCGACCATCTTAGATATCTTTTCAAACTCGTCAAATGAAAAGGCCAAAACACAGAACCCCGAAGCTCAACATTGATTTTTGATCCCGTCCGCCGTCAAGTGGTGGCAGGTGTCGCACTTCTCGCCCACCTCGCAGCTGTCTCGATCCAGGACCACACATCGGCAAGACCGACCCGCAACGTAGTCGTCTATATCCGGACGCGACTGTGACTGATGGGACCCCGCCGTCTTCCCCATGCCAGATCAGCGTGCCTCCACTCGCCGTTTCGCGACCGGATGTTTTCCTTGAAGCGTGACTTGACTCCATCGCGTCATTTCTCTTTGTCAGCTGCAAGGCCAACCGCGCTTGATTCGTTCGTGACGACCTGTGCTTGTGGTTCAGACCCTAGTGCCAGTTGTGGGATGTCCTTGACATCTATCCCGTTTGTTGTACCTGTCCAGGACGCGAGCGTCGGATGCAGTTCACAGTTGGTGTGATAAAAAGCCCCTACGACCTGATCTTCGCCCGTGTGATCTGGTTTCCAAAATTCCGCACGCTGTTGTTGTTCAGACCACACTATGCGGGAACCTGGATATTGATTTCTCGCACGTTTACATGCTTCTTGAAGTCGTTGTATGGGAGATTTTTCTTTTCGAATTGGCTTCTTCCTGTGCTTTTTAGCAGCTGGCTTTTGCTCGGAGAGTGATGGCATTGTTGGTGGTTCCATTGGTCTCGAAGTTTGGGTTTAACCCCCGATATTAGAAATACAGTTGAGGGAAATGTGTGTATTGACGGATGCGTAGCTAAAAGGGATCGGACAGAGCGGCAGGTTGAAATACTAAATAAATGCCTCAGGCATATCCTGACCCCGCAAGCCCTCGGCTCGTCTGCCATCGGGGCTGTTGTGGCTGCAGCCGATCAAACAAGCCGTCAATGCGGTCTTCGACAAGGGTTTCAATTTAAACCAAAAACGGCAATGGATCGACGCAGCTTTCTCTTTCCCTGGAAGATGAGATAACGTAGATCACCTCATCAGGGTCCCTGGTCCTCCCGCTCCGCGTCGAAGCCAAGGCCTGAGACTTCAACTCGATAGAATCGAACGATTCGAGACTCAAAGCTAACTGGCTACCTGTTGCCCTATACACATCCTCGTTACAGAGTATCTCGATTGACAAACGTGCTGCTTAATCTCGCAGGGCCTTACCTGCCACTTCATCTGCTTGCTTGTTACAAAACGTAGATATCGACGCAACCCGGAGAAAAAGAACCGTCAATGTTGACATTCGCATTGCGCATCTCCTCAGTGCTCACAAGCTTCAAGCGGGTCACGACAATGGGTCTAGGCCAATCAGAGTTCTCGTCAGTGGCGATACCTTATCCTATGCTATCTTCCGCCCGAGGCGTAAGTAGACACAATACAGGCGGCGCCCTAGAGTGGAGTCCTTATCGATAAGCGAACACATTCTAAATGCGGTAAACCATGGACCTGCCATTAGGTCATGCCGAGCTTGACCCGAATTGCGTGTATCGCTGACGGTCAAGAGCCATTTCATTCGCCTCCACATCGACCAGACACCCTTCACACGTTGGCCTGTCTTTTTCCCATTCTCGGGCCTATTGAATGACGTACAGACTACTCTACTCCGCCGAAAAAGGCTGAGAGACGCTGAAGTCGGTTTCCCTCCTCCGGGGTTGTTTGTTGTTGGGAAATCAATCGGTTAAACAACGGCAGACGCGGGTACCTCGGAGTGTCCTTAATATTCGAGGCCGCAACTAGCCCGGGGTCATCTCTCAAAACTCCAAAGTCGACACCACACACCCCGAAGCCGAGACGCTCTGGGCGTCCCATACGGCGCACGCGATGTCGGACCATCTTCGAGAGATCGAGCAGCTCCAGCGCGAGAACGACGAGCTCAGGCGCGAGAAAGAGGAGCTCAGGCGCGAGAAAGAGGAGCTCAGGCGCGAGAAAGAGGCAGAGCGACGCAAGAACCAGAGGACTACACTGGAAGAATATCTATACAATTGCCACTTCCACCTCTACAAGAAACTCGCCCTCGCTGACAAATCCAAGTCCTCAACGGGATTCACGAAGGTCGAGGGTAAATACTATCCCAAGTGGCTTCGTCCCTGGACCAGTTTTACGAACACCCAGCGACAAGACCACTTTGAAGCAATCAGGAGGGTCTGTGGGGAGAGGCGGCTCTTCCATCAAGAGAGTACGACCAGAGATCTAGGATCGACGATCCATCGCAAACGGGCAGGCAACGAGAATGCCGTCGATCATTTTGAGAAGCTTGCTGTGGAAGATCCTGTCTGGGAAATTCTGCGTCCCGTCTGGGACGACGAGGAGCTGTGCAAGGAATATCGGTGTATGGGACTACGATTCAGCAACAACATCCGGGATTTCACGCAACCGAGCGATAGTGTTCTGTTTGGGGAGGAGGGCCTGAGCGAGGAAAGGCCGGAGCGACGGCGGCGGACCGGACCGAACAAGCGACTGGCGTCCGAGCAGAGAGTCAAGCCTCCGGCGACGAAACCTGACGGAGTGGGTGTCCGTACGCGCTTGGGCGGAGATGAGAGCCTAACGTTCGTCTATGACTACAAGGCAGCCCACAAGGTGGCGTTAGAGCGCCTGAAGCCGGCCGTTGTGAAGGAGACGTTGTTTATGGAGGTAATGGAGCGGATCAACAGCAACAAGTCTCTGAGCGATGCCGAGCTTCGGGGACAAGACAGGGCGGAAGAACTGGTTGCCATGGCGCTGACGCAGGTCTTCGACTACATGGTAAGGTATGGGGTTGCATATGGCTACATTGCTGCCGGCGAGTCTTTATTATTCCTTCATATCGACCGAGCCAACCCGCAGACGCTGTATTGCCATCCGTGCGTGCCGGATGAGGACGTGGGCGAAGCGTCAGACGAGGATTGGGCCGACGACAAGGTGTCCTATACGGCAGCGGCTCAGCTGGCTAGCTTTTGCCTATTGAGTCTCCGATCTGAAGCTCTCAAAGGAGCTTCACTCGATGCGGCGTTGCGGAAGGCTGAGGCAGCACTGAAGAAATGGAGGGAGCCGTACGACGATGCGGCGCGGCTTTTAGGGGCGGAGGATACGAACTCGCCCTCGGCGTCGTCGTCGCAAGCGACGGAAGGCTCGGAGTTCATGTCTAGCGCGGTCCCGGCCAGCCGAGAGGTCTCGTTGCGGTCAAGGCCGTCCTGCAGGTCCACGGCAGTGCTTCGTGGAGACGAGGCGGACGAAGAAGACGACGGGCCGGACGGCGATCTATACCGATCTCGGGCAAGGACGGACGTCAGCAAACGGAAAGAAGGCCCATCGAGCGGCAGCTCCGAGGGGGGAGAGGAGGAGGAGGATGCCGAGATGTCCGAGTCGGCACCTGTCAAGCAATACTGCACGCAGGCCTGCCTGTTGGGCCTCAAGAGAGGCTTGGATCTTGACAGCAACTGCCCCAACGTGCTCTCGCATCGGTCCACTGAAGGTGGCACCCGGCACCCCATCGACGCCCATGACTTCGCCCGCCTCGTGGGCGAGCGGCTCCGCAAGAACCCGTATCGAGACTGCGAGGCGTTGGACGGCTGGGGCAAGATGGGAGCGACAGGCGTCCTCTTCAAGCTGGAGCTGGCGCCGTACGGGTACACGTTTGTGGGAAAGGGAACGCTGTTGCTGCATCTTCGCCGCCTGGAGCACGAGAGCCAGATCTACGCGCGGCTCGACAGGATCCAGGGCGAGGTGGTACCGGTACACCTGGGACTCGCGCGGCTAGACCGGGGCTACATACTCCCTGGCGGGGCCAGGATCTCCCACATGATGCTGATGTCGTGGTGCGGGGAGACGATGGCGAACACGGTGGCTGCGGGCGCTGGCGCTGGCGCGGCGGACCTAGCGGCGGAAGTGCGGCGTTCGTCGCAGGCCGTCTGGGCTGAGGGCGTCGACCACGGCGACGAGCGCGAGGCCAACCGGCTTTGGAACGACGAGCGCCGCCGCGTCATGCTCATCGACTTCGACCGCGCCACCCTTCGTCCAAATCTCAAACACAACCAGCTTGTCAAGGTATCCGGGAAGAAGAGGAAACCGCAGGGAGATGAATTTGGGAATTACAACCGGAAACGTGGTTTCCGACAATATCACCTGCAGTCAGTGTAGCAGCCATTGCTCTATTTTTGTTCCTCTTTCTCAACAGTATGGTGCATGAAACGGTCTGGAGCCTCCGAGCAGATTACCGAGATGAAGGATGCGGGGACTAGACCTGGGTAATCGTGATGGTACATGCTGTCGGAGTTGCTTTGCGGCGCTTGGTAACCCTACCGGAGCAAAGAATTCTAGAACATAGTTTATACTACCTTGGTGGCCGGCACTGCGGCAAGAACGGCATCAATGATGCTCCATTTTTGGCCCAAATGTCGAGGTCCTTTGCGGTAAGATGCAGATGCTTCGTTCTAACCGATCCAGACCCCAGGGCCGCTTGCACTCGTCTCTGACCGAACTACGAAGTACTTTTTCGTCATGAACTCCTAGCAAAAAAAGGCCGACCAGACGTCCAAGGCATTTCTGAAAACGTGACGAATACTGGTATGTCGTGGCGTGTTCGGCCAAAGGTTTCCTGCCAACGAGTGCGGCGCATCCATTTCGTCAATAACTCCTTTGCCAGTACACCATCGCCGAGGGTTCTTTTGCTTGATTGCTTTTTCAGACGTTCACACTCCTCGGAGAATAACCGCTGAGCGATGTTCTTGACAGAATCTGGCGCCGCTCGTAGCCTGCCCACTATCGTCTCGCTACAGCAAGTAAACACCTCAAGGCTTCTTAACCGCGCTGCTTACGGTGACTGCAGAATCTTTTCGCAATGGCCTTCAGGATCGCTAAGGAACTGTTCGACATCTTCGGTTCCCAGTGTCACATTCCACTTCCTTGTATTATCAATCCCCTGCCAAGTATTGCTGTCCTCGACACTGTTGCCGACACTCTTGCACAGCCGTGCCGTGACCTGGCCATCGACTCTCATGTTGACAGACTTGCTAATCAACCAACGGCTTTCAATATTGATGCAATATTGTTGAATCAATTCAATTCGTTGTGTTCTTCTTCATACACTGTAACAACTATCTGACATCTTCTTGCATTATGACCGGTCTTGCCGCATGTTCCACAACACACCACAAAGGCGTTGAATAAGCAGCGGGATGTCCGGCCGGTCTGGATCCAAACACGATAACCGCGCTTGCAATCAACGCAAAATGTCGAAGCGAGTAGTCACTACCGTAACTTGGCATATAAAGGGAGTTCTTAAGATATAATAGTTATCGTTCAAAGGTTTGCAAATTCAATGCTGAGCTGCTGAGGATGAGGAAGCAGAATTAAGCTGCGACCCTTCTCATCTTGGAAAGCAAGCTAGGATCGTCTGGAAATAAACCCGAACTACATATAGTCAGCTTGCTTTAATTTAAAGCCTCTAATAACCGTAATTATAACTCTATTCCAGGAGATTCTATTCCCCAAGTACATCATTCTTAGTCTGATTGACTATCTAGAACTCCAGAAGCTATTTAAAACTCAATGTTACCTTTTATCAATGCAATCGATGTTTAACTGCAACACTCAATCTAATGTTTAACTTTTACCAAATAGACAATAGCACTATGAATTCATCTATAAACTCTACTGGATCTCTGTTTATATTCTATGCTAGTACTATTTGGTCTTTCCTTATGGAGCCTATATATCGCCTAAACCCCCTATCTAAAACGCACTTACTACCCTTATTCGTAACTTATAGTAGTTATCAAGGGCTGACAGTATTATAACAGAGCATTAAGGAATGAAAGTTAAATAGACAGAAACCAACTAAAATCAAAAACAATACATCGTACCAATCTAAGCCCCCTCTTCAAGCCAATCCGAAGACCCCTACAATCCTGTGAATAGCAAGCCTCCTAGCAGAACTGTCTACCGTTCTGGTCCTGCACCATAAAACCAGACACGCCAAACTTGTCAGGGATCGTTCCAGCCGCGTCCAGGAAAGTCAACGGCGCGGGAGCTCCAGCTTGCGGGTTATTCACAGCCTGCAATAAATTAAAGCCCTTGCTGTTCGCCAAGTCGTACTTAAGCGTAACGTCAGTCGGCAGGTTGGGACTGCTGTACAGAGTGCACGACCGCTTGCCACCATCCTCCGGCATAAAGGTATGCTTCCACACCCAGTTTGTGCACTTATTGGGTTCCTCTAAACACTTGGCGGCACAGTCGCAGGCGGTCTTGAAGCCATCCTTGAAGAAGAAGTGTTGCTCCGTGACGACGCCTGTCATATCGATACCCCGGTAGTACCGGACGCAGCCACCCTCTCGATTGGGAGCCTGAAGGTTGGGGAAGCGGTCCTTGGTGATCTTGCCCTTGCAGATCGCCCAGTCCGAGTAGCGGTCAAAGTCTGGGAAGATGTTGTTGTCTGGGTTGTCGTAAGGAGTGGAGTTGAGAGGAATGGCCGAGGCAGCGGAGACGAGAAGGGCGAAGAGGGAAGTGGTGATGAAATGCATTTTATCGAGAGGCTTAAGCTGATGAGGGAAGTTAGATGTGGTTGAGTTGATTTGTTATGTTAAGCAAGTGATTGATAGTAGCGATGCTGATGAGAATTGAACTTTTGCTAGGACCTTGACGACTGTTATATACACTTTTGAAACGACAGATAAATACAGCTAGATTATTTTAATCTAAAGGATGTCACTTACACCTCTAGCAGTAATATGACAACTGGAGCCCGGAGACCTTATGATCCGACTACATATGACCGGTGCGGCTGTGTCCTAGCCTATCAGAGAGCGAGGAGGACATTGAGAAGGGGCTTCAACCATACTAGTTAGGCCAGGTCGATAGACGAGACATGCACTTTAAGCAGACCAGGCTCTTCTAGGAATAGCCTACTGAGGCTCAACACTGTTGACAGCCCGGTGGCTTGGCAGCACACCCCTTAATACTTGATGGGGCTGTAGCATCGATGTGGCTCGGTATTGAAAACCCTAAAAATAGAGATCGAGGTTCTAAACCTCAAGCCACGGCACTTTCTCACAACGAGTTTCAGACACATCCACGTCAGCCCAGCCCCGAATGTTTGCGTCACTATGAATTGTTCTACTTAGAATTTCGGAACAACAGGAATTTGGAGCGCTGAAAGCCTCATCAGTGAGGCCAATCTGATCGCCCAGTATCCACTATGCCGCTTAGTGCGACGTAGTCAATCCATCTATACTGTAATGTTTCTCCGACTTGGCTGCTAGCCTCGGGGGGCTCTTTTCCTGCTCCAGAGAGAGCTTTCGCTGTGCTCATGATTCTCTTGACAATTTTGCGCGCTTGGCCATTCCCATCTTGGGCATTAACATCGACTTCCCCTGCATCTGGAAGCAGCTTAACCATAAACTCATGTCCTCTCGCCGCGCCACACATGGTGTAACGCTGCGATCTATGTAAAAACTGGGGCAATTTGTATCTGTTTCGCATCTTTGGCTCCCCTGCGCAACGAAGCGAGCCGTCTTGCTAAACGGATGTTTTCATGATTTCTTGGTCGCTTCTTTTTTTTTATTGCAAATAGTCCCAAGAAACATAACTCAATCTACACCAAGATGACCATTTGGTCTTCTAATTTTCTGGAGCGCTTTAACATATAGGCAGTGCAGTCGATGCAAACCAGTCGATCAACTCAGCTCAACAGGTGTTACACAGGGTTCGGGCGAAAAATTGCACAGCTACTTTACCATTTTACATTCCCAATTGTTTGGAGCCAACTCTTCTCGCGCTCGACAATTCAGTATCATTCGAGCGGGGCCACCCACCTAAACCTGTAAGGATATGATTTGAAGAGAGCTATCGATTCTTGCGTTATTCGCGTTCTACCGCAATGAGGAATCTTGTGGAATTGCTCTGAACCTAATTGCCTTCCGCCTTCACCACCAAAGACCTTTGACCGTCTGATGCAACGAGAACGCCTAACCTCTTCCAATGCAGTGCACAGACGACGATAACCCATTCTGAGTCGCCTTCTGGCTCATCCAGTGACTCATCCTTCCAACTCAAATTTCCCTACGTACACAAGCCCACCAATTCCAATATCCACGCCATATTGCCCCTCAACGAGTCGACATTTGCTTGACCCCTTGACTTGACGGGCCCTTTGGCGAGCTTGGCCAGATCTTCAGCCTCGCGACTGATGAAGCTCTTGACGGATTGCTTGACGATCGAGGAACTTGGTGGTCGATAGCGGTCTCGTACGCCGTGCAGCCGAGAGGGCCAACTTAACACATGTTGCGCCGTTGATTCTCTGGAAGGACTGCATAGACCCAAATAGCTTGTTTCTTAGACAGCGAATGTCGTTCTTGGTGCCATTGGGCAGTTGTTGAAGATCGATGCGCCAATAGCGAGGGTAGCATCTTCGACCAGCACTTTTGCTGATCCCGGTCGGTTGGATTGGTGTGGCAGCTGCCATCTTGTAATCTCGTGGTTTTGTGACCCTGAAATGTTGTGAGATTTGTGTTGTGGTGGATTGTGCTGAGGGCAGAGACATCAGACAG
The DNA here is from genome assembly GCA_019191175.1 of Fusarium veterinarium. NCBI lineage: Eukaryota > Fungi > Ascomycota > Sordariomycetes > Hypocreales > Nectriaceae > Fusarium > Fusarium veterinarium. The sequence goes on from JAHARR010000214.1 coordinate 10,018, forward strand.
GCTTTATGCCTTGAGGTATATTAGACTTTCCATCTTGCATGGTAGCCCTATTATTAGGTTATAAGACAGCTTCTTGCTGGCAGAAGTGACTCGTTAGGTCTCTGGGTTTATTCCGAAATGCTTTGTAGCAAGACGGCTGGCGATCTTACCTCCGAAGCATACATGCTGGCATTTCTGCCACACAAGAATCCGATATTTAGAAAGAAAGAAGAGTAAAAGGCTATATAGGGTTAGAAGAACTGAGCTTATCATAGGAGTGGGCGTCATGATCTAACGGTTCACTTCTAAAAAAGAAGTCAATGGGGTCAGGGTCAATAATTGTTGGTGAGCAAGCTGGAACCTTGTGAAACTCAAATCTACCCCACGCTAGTCTAGTTTTGAAATTCAAGTCTACCCCTGGTCAAAAATCAAGTCTACACCCTACAAAGCGGGGTAAAACAAATCAATTATACAACAATTGATTTTGGACTGTACGACTTGGACTTTAAGCATTTTGATCGGCCATTACACCTGTTTTCCTCTTTCACCTGAGAGAGGATACATAGTGAAACTGCCGCGGCTCCACTTTCGGTGACGGAGGGGGTGCTTAACCGTCTGATTGGTGCTTAACTTCTAACCCAGCTCAAGGATTATCATCAGAAACGCATTGCGTTTCCAGACTAGAATACTAGAGTAGAAAAGGCTACGCCGAACGAGTCCGTTTTGCAAGCTGCACCATTGGTCCATCTCTAATACTGACGAATATATCATGTAGTTGGTACTGATCACTAGTGCGACGGCCCTCGACAGCATCAAGGCTACCGCCACCAAGATTACTAGTGATGTCAGGCCTGATCTCATAGTTGTAAACAGTCCTCGCCAAAATCAAACTCATTTCAAGATAGGCCAGGTTCTTTCCAATACATCCCCGAGGTCCAGTAGAGAAAGGCATGAAAGCGCCCTGAGCTAGAGCAACGGTCTCAGCCGAAACACCAGACTCATTCTTCTCGTCAACTATCCAACGCTCTGGATAAAACTTAAACGGTTCAGGGTAGAACTCAGGGTTATGGTGAAGGCAGTAGGATGCACAGCTGACATTGATACCCTCAGGGATATACTGCCCGTCGACAACGATTCCGCTCTTCTCGACCTCTCGAGCAAGATCGGCTGGAACAGGAGGACTCATACGCAATGTTTCGTCGATAAAGGCTCGAAGATACTGACAAGAATAAAGAGTCGAGCCGCTCTTGATGTCATCAGCACTAGAGAACGCAGAAGTAATCTCCTTTGCGAGCTTCTCCTGAACCTGAGGGTTGCGCGAAAGGTAGAAGAAAGCAGCAGCTGTGCTGGTAGCAGTCGTGTCAGAGCCAGCAATAATGAGAGACTCACTCTCACCAAACAGCTCATCTTTGGTGTATCCTTTTCCAGTTACAGGGTCCACGGCCTGAAGGAGATAATGGAAGAAGTCTTTTCGGCTGTCAGCTTCGGGATTGTTCAATTTTTGAGTGTCGTCTTCGACTTTTGCTCTCTCTTCGAAGCATTTCTCGACAAAGTCTTGCCATCTACTTAGGGCAGGGGGTGCAGCGACAGCGAGGAGTCGGTCGAGACCACGAGGCTTGAGCCATACCCATAGAGCAGTAAAGGGGGAATAAGCGATCTAGATCTCTGGTTAGTCATAGCCATAATGTACTGGCGTTCTTGAAGGAGGCTCTTACGGGGTGAAGAAGAGCCATAAAGTCGGTCATGAGGCGTGGGATATGTCGCAAATCGCTATTGTGCTCCTTCATGCCAAACGATTTACCAAAACATAGATCACCAAGGATGTCAAAAACGAGATGATCTGACCATTGAGCCATGTTCAGAGAGTCGGACCATTGCTTATTACCGATCTCTTTATTGACCAATTCGAACCACCGATCAATGTTCTCTTGGATAAACGGCTCGTAGGAGCGCATTGCCTTATCGGAAAAGGCGTTGTTCATGACGCGCCTCTTCCGAGCATGAATAGTCTTATCAATCGTGTTCCATGTTGTCATGGCATGAATATTGCGAGGATATGCGTTGTAATATTCTGCCTTTTTCACATTGGCTTTATTGGTGAAGATGGTCTTGAGGCCGGTGGGAGTGTTGATCAGGACACTATTGGGAGTAATGCGGAATGTGGGGCCTATTTGATATGATAATGTCAGACTATATCTTCCTATTAGCGGCTCGTAAAGAATTTAACTCACCATACTTCTGCTGTAGTTGCCAGAGCCATATATGGCGATTCTGCTTCTTAGTACGGTAGTACGCCGGAAATGCTGAGATGCGTGCCCAGAAAGGGCCTGGATATTTGGAGAGAGGATGGAAGTAAAGTCTGTACACAATCACAGAAATGATCCAGCTTGAAACTAGCGCGATTACCAGAGGCGCAGCTTGAGAGGGAAAGATGTCCTTCAACGTGTATTGAATGAACATGGCTACTTGCGAATGTCTGCTTATGTTTAGAAAGCAAGAGGACGACTATTTGAGGTGAGAATACGAACGTACTTAATAGAATTTGGCCGTCAGGAATCGTCCATTCACGGACGAAGCAATTATTCCCAGTCTTGACCTACTTACGGGCCTGATCTATTACTCGCAATAACTCCTAAAACGTTCCTTTGCAAGATAAGAATAATCTGGAGCCAGCTCAGCCACTTCAGGCATTCGTAAATTATCCACTGCTATATATTGGATCTGGTGTGTTGTGACTAGCGCTTCACTTATTTACATGGTCAAGGGCTGCTTTCTCTCTTTTCTTTCCCTTGTAAAAAGAGCAAGGAAGTAGGGATAAGAATTTTACATTTAGTCTCTGGTGTATTTAGGGTATTATAGGTGTCATATTCTTTTCTCAGCCAACTGCCTCATAGTATCTCCCCATGAATCCTCCTTGCTACCTGTCTAGATCTAGATTCTCGTCAAGTCCACGTTCCTGAAAGATTGTGCGCAAGGCAACCAGTGGTTCGAAATTGCCGTTCGCTACCAATACATACCACCAATGTTGAAATTCCAAGGAACAACAATATCCCGGGCAGAGTTTCATGAGATGCGTCACTTTGCTGACTATTATCACCAGTAATGCATCATATTTGATGATGCCTTAATGTAGTCCTTCAGATGCGACATGAGGTGAGCCCCGTAGCCCTTGGCCTGTTCGTCTGATAAGACGGCGCAGAAGACAACCTCGGCGAACTTGCGGTGCTTGAACGGCCGGTACGTGATGCCGCCTACTACTGCTAGTGGTTTCCTCACAATGACGATGGATATGTGAGCTCTATCGTAGACGAGGCGCGCGATGTAGCTCTTGGGCATCTCCGGTAGCTGCTTCTGGAAGACACATTTCAGCCCACCCAGGACGATGAGACTCTCCCGGTCACCATCATTGTTGACGACACGAAATTCTATCTCGCCGTTACGTTCTTCAATAACTGCGGGCTACATGGTAGGTTAGTCACATACACAGGTAGAGTACAATGTTTAGGACGGCATTACCTTCTCAGGAAGTGGAATGGGCCCCCTCCCTAGTCCTTCCTGTGCCAGAAGCGAGGGCACGAAGTCAATACGATTGTTGCAACTCATGGTAGTCCGCGAGGAAGTTTCATCTGTCGCGACAGGATTCGAGCCTTAACGAAAGCGAAAAAAGAAAAAAAGAGTTTAAGGTCAACAAAAGAGTTATCAAGCCAGAAAGCTGACCGTAAAATTACCTCGATAGGAGTTGGACCGTTGATTTCGCTGATCAGTGACTTTCTGGGACCCTAATGCATGAATGAAATTTATTAAGCCGGGCAGGGCCAAACCTCAGAAGGCCAGCACACTGACAACTCTGAACGAGATCTCCCTACGTGGGGCCCCGCCGCTGACAAAGATCTTGCCTCAAATGATTTCAGGCCGGGTAACCCTTCGCAACGTAACGGGGCTCCACTTTAATTAGGCCGAGCTTCAAAACACGTTTGCAATGCAAATATCCACACTTTATTGTTTATATTGCGTAGTAGTGCTGGGTGAGAGTATATTTTATAAAACTTGATTATTCATTATTGAGATGAGAGTTCTTCTCGGGTTTATGTCTCTAGATGATTTTACCTAAGACTTTGAACTTTAAATCTAGGACTTTCAGACTAACAGTCTGAATCCTGAAGATAAGGGGATTCCCGGATTTTCCAACAACGCGTTCAGAGGCCTCAGTAAGGCGTAGGTAGAGTAGCGATTGTAGTCGCTATGGAAATCGAGGGATGAAAATAGGCCGGAAATAGACGTATACGTGAGAATGAACAGGGGTTAGGCGACAATTAAGAATAGAAGAGTAGGGGTTGACAGCCCGCGTACTGATGTAGACAAGCATGACCAGCCTTCTCATTGGTCTGTTTCTCCAACCAATTCGGCCAACTTGGCACCTGGTCCCTTTTCATCCTCCCATGCCATGCCCGTGCTACTATGTACACAAGCAATCTCTTGAAAGACCGCCCGTCTCCAAGTATTACTGTGACTAAGAGGGGCCAAATGGTTACAAACCCCTGTCTCTATGACATGTACCACAGCAATGGTTCGTCTACATGGTAAATTCCTCACTTTGGACCCCTGCATAGCGTCGTATTTGCATTAATCTCTCTTCCCTTCCCGCTTTAGCCTTTCAATCGATCTCGCTCTTGACAAGACATGGGATCCAAGCTGCTCGATCCCATGACTAGCTTCCTCTTATGAGGCTGGTCTATAATGTTTCCCTGTGTAGGAGCCAGAGCCTCGCACTCCTTCAGCGGGAAAAGAGAAATTCTCTCAGCTATTGCTCAAAAGCACTTTCATGCAGGCTCTGCACCTCAACTTAACATATTGGCTGGATGAGTATTATTCCACTTGAGTGGCTCGTGCGGCATGGCTCGTCATACGAAGACCAACTGTGCATGATAGCTTGCTACAGAAGACGGAGGCGATGAACGTGGTGTTGGCCGCATATTGGCTCTATATTCATAGACTCGATCAGATCTTTTATCCATGGCTCTGCGGGTTGCAGCTGAGATATCTACCTTGAAGAATATGACAATTTCGCTGAGGTCCAGTCTACTAGCTGGCTTCCCCAGTCCATTATCACACTCTATGAACGCAGCGATAGACTGCCCAATTGCAAAGACCTGCAGCTTTGCGCATAAGCGCAGGATGGTTAGAGATCTCGCTTCATGAATCGCGTTATTAGGTCTCTACACACAGTTGCGGCGATGGTAAGAATATCATCGACCCTCAGAGTTTCGATCATACGGATCTTGGTTCCACAGAGCATGACAAGAGGAAGATGACATGAAACATCAATCCCGAGGCCTGTATTAAGGGAGACTTGTTGGTATCGGTGATGATCTTTTGTGTAGGATGCATATTGGGCAAAGCAATTGCCACCAATGTGCGATGATGGAGAAAACAGAACAGTCGAGCGAAATTATTAAAAGAGCGTAAATACTGCGGACAAACAAATAGAGAGGAACGTTGCATTTGAGAAGAGTGATGAAGAAGACCAAGGGTATTAACATCCGAGGCTAGGGAGCATTGACGGTAGGATGCCCGTTGCCTGACTCAGTACAGTACGAGATCGTGCAATTGGTGAGACGCCTTGTTCCTCATGTCACGAGCCCTGATTCTCTGATGTGTCTCATTGGATGTGTGTAAGGTCTCAGTTGAGTTGCTTCCCCGCTCTAAGTCCCATATACATCCTTATACTCGGGTCCTACTGGAGTATCACTGCTGTAAGGATCGCACGCCCCATTGTGACAGCAGCGGCCAAAGCGTCAGTTAGTCACTAAGCCCAACCCCTGGGGGTTCATCCAGTCCTCAAGGCAGTACGCTGATTGGTTCCAATCCTGCGACCCCTAACTGCATACAGTAGATTAAGTGTTGGGAGAGGTAGGCCTAGTTGCAGATCCGGCCTATGAGGGTTGCGCCCTCCTTTTGGCGCAGTGATCAACACTACGTATCTGTCCGTGCGCTAAACGAAGGAAGCCCATGCATTTGATCCCGACTGCAGACCCAACAAAAGGCAGCGAATCGTCCATGCAACATACGCTGAGAAAAGCAAGCTAATGCATATAAGTCCAACTGCAGTTCTGGGGCCGATTTCTTGAACCTCAGCAGTACCCATAGAAGCGGCAGAAGAAGATGAGCGTGATGAAGAAGTCGACCGCGACCAAGAACCTGAGCCGGGAGGGGAGAGAGACGGCGGTGAGTGTGCAATCAGAGGAGGGCCAAATGATTGTGGTTTTTGTTGCTCTCCGCAGGCAGCCAAGAGAAGCATTGGCGCTATCTTATCGTCATTTCGAATGTCGCCTTGCCGCCGGTCGGCCTCGGATGGGGTAGGTTTTGATAGGCTGGTCATTGTGATACTGAGGGCTTGAGGTAGGAAGAAGGTGGGATAACAACCAAAACGAAGACAAGCTGAACAGGGAAGGAATGCTATTTATAATGAGATATGGCCCTGATACCGGACTGTTTGCCTTGTGGAAACTACTCCTACATCTTTCTGCAAGCCGCGCGAGGGATTCCACCGAGACTCTGTTCTACGAACACCTGAATCTCCTCCCAGTTCACCGGTTATCTCAGTGTATGCATCGAGCTACAAGCAGTGTGTCGACCATGTCCAAAGAAGAGCGCACTCTGGCCAGTGTCACTGTCCTGGAGGCTGAGATACTACCCAGAGTCATAATCAAGTATTTAGGCAGGAGGTGCATTAGTTTAAAGCCACGGCGCTAAGAAGCTCTGCGTACAGGCAGGGAGCCTGGCAAGAGCCAATATTGATGTTCGTGTAGCTCTCAATAATAGCCAACTATAGCATCAGGAAGCATGAACCCTGCAAGCCACGGTCACATCCCATATCCTTGAGGCCGCTAGGCCACCTCACCCGGCAGGCTGTTGAGTTAGGTGAGTCCTCAAGTCTGCGCTTTCGGGGTGGAGGACGCACTCATGTCTCAGAAACATGCATCGATGGGCTGAAGACTGGAGCATTTCAGGTGGCGTGGCGGCCTGATGGTACATGGCGACTTTACAGGCTTGTTTTCAGGGATGACATGAGACGCCTTCTCTCATCTCCGCCAAACTTCTCCACTCAATGGGCGGGCCGCCCAGACTGGATCCAAACTGCAAAGTCCCCTGTAGAAGAACTATACCGGTCTCACTACGAGCCGCGAATTGTCTTGTTGAGACCGTGTGACTAAGGTGGTCCGATCTGCTGGTGGCTGGGATGTGGATAATATGTAAGGAGCTATGCTCCTTAGTAACTAGTGACTAAATCAACTCTAGTAGAGTTGATTGTATTGGCCTACTCTAAACCTAGTAGGGTTGATTATTGCCAAGATTTAGAGTTAATTTTACATTACTCCACATTCAGGAAGGGTAGTGCTGATCAGAACAGGGGGTTAACTATAGAACGCGACGCGTCCTGTCGCGTAAAGTGCTATCAAGTATTGCATATTACTGAATTGTGTCATCATTGATCGAAGCTTAATCTTTGTTCAGATCATATTATCAGCAACCAAGCCATTATGGCGATCACTATTACAGCTTCTACTTTGCAATCCGAACCATGCAATGCAATTTACCCCTACGTTCTTCTCTCTACATACCGCCAGCGCTGCCCAAAGTCAAAACAATCAAATCCCGGGTCATATTTGAGATATTTGATAACTCTCAAGACTGGCTTGTTTTTTGAAATATTTATCAAATATTTCAAATCTGACTCTCTATGCTTCCATGCTAACATCTCCAATCTCCCATTGGACCTCGTCCCCCCCACCTACTGTCGCCCCTAGCTTCACCGCACCATGTCTGACCCAGTTCTTAAGGCATTGTAACTTCTCCAGCGTTTCCGTCGTCATTGAAAGCCTCTGCGTCGTCAGCGTTAACTTGGCTAGGCTGAACAACCTCTCGCAATCAGTCGCCATCGCCGGTATCGCGAGTATATCGAGATCGCGCTTACAAGGAACAACACAGACCAGCATTGACGACATTCTTCAAGGAACAGATGCGCCAACAATCTCGGCTGCCCGAGAAGCAGTTCCTGAATGTGGTGTCCGACGCCGCAGATATGGATGTACTGGTGATCACTGGGATGAGAGACGAGGCGCCGACTGCAACCTTGTCGCATTTAGTTTCGAACAGCAGATTGCTTGACAGTCGTGTCACAGCTAGTGAAAAGACGCGACAAGCTCGCCGGAAATGCCAAGTCAATGATAATGATCGACACAACCATGATTGCAAGAATGACAATCGTGGCAGCAATGGTAGTAATTGTAAGTCGAATTCGACAACATTGGACTACCGCCACAGTTTCGTCTTTGGCAATGCAGCAACAGGAGATGTGGTGATCAGAAGGTTTGCCGATCAGTACCTGCTTCCCCTCCTCCACGAGGACCTGGAGCGACTGGCTAGTATAGTGGTTCCTGTGCCTGACTTCCCACGCCCAGGCATCGAGTTCCGACATGTACTCAACATCGCCCAACGGCAGGGCGGATTGGCTTTGTGTACTTCTCTGCTACGAACTCAGTTCAAAGATGACTGGGGTAAAGTCGGTGCGGTGGCCTGTTGCGAAGCGGGAGGCTTCGTTTTTGCATCAGCGTTGGCCCAGCAAGTCGACGTCCCCTTGGCGCTAATCCACGAAGCCGGCAAGCTTCCCCCACCCACTGTTTCTGTCAAAAAGCCTTCGTCACATATCTCGTGCTCAGAATCTAATGATTTAGGAGGGAAGAGAATTGAGATGAGTCAAGATCTGATTCCTAGGAACGCATCAGTGGTGGTAATAGACGACGTACTTGCCACAGGAAAGACGCTCTGTGCAGTGCTTCAACTGTTAGCTGGAGCAGGCATTAGTAATGAGAATATCAGCATCATGGTTGTAGCTGAATTTCCGATTCACTGCGGCCGGGAGCTATTGTATCATCGTGGCTTTGGTGGTATCAGTATTCAAAGCCTTTTAGTTTTTGATGGGGTCTAGCTGGCGAAAGAAACTCAGGATCTCAAGAGTACAGAGCTTCTTCTGTTATTGGATGTTATCACCGACGGTAATTGATATAGTAGTAAGAAGTAGTAGTAGGAGGTGCGAGACTGAGCCTGAGTAATTTAAATTTCACCTATCGAGTAGTGCCTCTGCGACTGGTGCAAAATCTTTTCAATCACCTTCTTCGCCAGCTTGTCTATATTCTGAACATCAAACCCCTTCCTAAATTCGATATTGTCCCAAAGGACATCTTTCCGCTTACTATCTTGCAGAAAATATTGGTCTTTATTCACAAAATAAAGATAGACGTTCCCACCAGGATCACCTGAAGACGACAAACGGCTTGAATTCTTCAGAGTCCCAACCCAACATCGCTCGTTCTTCAGCTGCAGTCGACGCCCGCGCTGTTTGTCTGTAGCGTGCTCTAGGCGAGTAGGTGGTGCCTCTGTCACAGAAACTTAGCTTTTCTTTCTCAAATTGGGTACTTGGACGCTCACGACGTCGGCGGCGAGCCACCTTCCTCAAGGGTTTACCAGTGGATCCAGGCATATATTCGAAAAACGTATTATGAGGGCCAAATTCAAGCAGCTGCGACGAAAATGGTGGAGTAATGCGGGGTTTCTCAGCAGTGGAATAATCAACCACTTGACAGGTCTATGGAGGGCGCGCCCCTTACGTAATAGAATTGTCGGATTATGATTGGCAGTTACGAAAAGAACTCTACCCCTGTCGTTAAGGGAACTCTACCTCCTGTGAGGTGGGACACCAAAAAGAACTCTAGTACGGAGTAGAGTTCCTCAAGTTATGGTGCTGTAGGGCGACAAGAATTGTGCAGAAGCGGTATAGTGATGGGGTCACGTGGAATATTTTGGGTGTATTGTCGCAATGCTAGTATATTGGGTTCTTGGTAATAAGTACAATATCCGTCATGTTCATATTGGGTAATACAATAATATTGCGAAAGGGCCCAATTGCCAATATCATATTGTTTATTATCAGCACTGGACCGTTGTGGGGACTTCCAGGAACAGAAAGGCACTTCGTGAGCAGATGTAATGTCCATTTTTTGGCTTTAAAATTGACCTGTAAGCCATTTTTCGGCCCCATAATACCCGTACCTCTGAAGTACTGCTAGCCAGAGCACTAGTCCTAAGATGGAATGGCCTGCTACAGTGCGGATAGGCTTATCGTTACCTTTGGCTTGACGCTCAGCTAGTGTCTAAAAGGCTAAACAGGGGTAGATACAGTAGGTACTGTATCCCTGAACGTACTGTGTGGTGACGCTTTTTAGATTGTGAATGTGTTGAACAGGTGCTGGGTCTCACGTGCAAGCAGGGACATTTTAAGATTACAACCGAAATGGTAAAACCTCTAAGGGGCAGAAAAAAGGCAGAACACAACATGAATATACCAATCTCGATCAATGGACCGAATACATGTAATGTTTGACAGAATGTAGTGAAAGAGGAAGCTGCCAGTGCTCGACACTATCCGCGGTCTCCAAATATGCAAGCAGTCCACGCAGCTATACGATTCGCGAATCACGTCGCGAACCGCAAACCACCATCTACGAAGCCGCAAACTGACCGACATCACGAATTGCATTGCGATAGCATTTGAACATTTTGAGCAGCATTTTTTTTAATCATTGAGAACACGTAAATCACGACGCGACGCACCTCTTTGACCCTGCGCGACAGTTTCGGCCCCTCCACCACCGACCGTACCGCACCGCACCGACAACTTTCCCGGCATCACGACCCCGGGAATCTAAAATCACATCGTCAACGGTCCCGAATGCGCCACACATGACGACTCCGGTGACGACTCGGCGGCCGCTTCAAGTAATTAGCATGAGCAACGAGTACGGACGACGATTGAGCAAGCGTCTCGCTGCAGCGGCGGCGACAGATTATGAGCACGACGATGACTTCGCATTTGTGCGAAAATCGAAGAGAATTAAGACGGACAAAACAGACGAACCGAAGACGGAAGCAGTGCCAGAGCCAGAGGCGGAGCCAGTGAAGTCGTCTGCAAAGGGACGACCTGCGGCGAAGCAACATGCTGCTAAGGCACCGACGACTAATGGAACGATTGTGGAGGAGGGGCCGCCCGAGAAAGAAACAAACACGGCGAAAAAGCCCGCGACGAGGCAGAGTAGCAGACGAAAAGCGAGTGTTGAAGCATCAGATGAGCAAGAAATCAAGGTCCCTAAGAGACCATCAACCAGGAGGAGCACGCGACGATCTGGGAAAGCACAGGAGGAAGAAGGCCCTCAACCAGCACCAGCGTCCATACCAAAACCCGAGCCTGAATCCCAACTAGAAACAGTACCTGAAGCAGCGCCAGCTTCCCCTGTCAATAGAGCGCCTAAGAAACGCGGATCCGGCGCAAAACCTACTAGACCGCCTCCGGACTGGGATAAATCGCCGCAACGCGAACCGCCTGTGCAGTCGGCCACAATTACTCTGCCTATGAGCGATACGCCGATCATTAATAGAAACAAGGAGATGCGGAAGAAGGGGGGCAATAGCAACAGGCGGAGCAGTTTGGGTAACCGTGGAAGAAGGGCGAGCTCTCTGATCGAGAGCGGCCAAACAGCAATACCCCACCGGGAGGTCAACCCGGCGGATTTTTACAAACACATTGAAGCCGAAGGCTTGACAGAGCCTCGGCGTATGAAACAACTGCTGACCTGGTGTGGCGAGCGCGCTCTGGCAGGGAAGCTTCCTCATGGCAGACCGAATTCTAATGCTATTCTTGGTGCTCGTGCTATCCAAGACCAACTGCTAAAAGGCTTTGCGGCTCGATCTGAATTCTCGGACTGGTTTAGTCGAGAGGATGGCGCGCCAAAAGTTCCTGTAGTGTTGAGGCCCAACCCCAGAAACATGGAGTTGGACGAGAAACTGGCCCAACTGGAAATCAACATCAGAAGATTACGAGATGAGAAGAAGGCATGGCAAGCAATACGAAAACCACCGCCTGAGCAACTGCCTCTCTTCCCCGAAGGCGAGACTGGGCCTATTGTTCTACCAGACTTTCATCTATTAGATCCATACGAAGGCAAGATCAGAGGATTCCTGGCCGACGAGACAGCATCATTCGACGCTGTTCGGTGTCAGACAGAATCAAGATTACGGACTATTCAGTCGTCACTCGAGTTTCAGGTCGACCAACTTGCCGACAACGTTCACAAGCTCGAGCAGCGGGTTCTAGTTGCGGGCAAAGAAGCGAATAACGTCCTTAGTGTTAGTGCCCTACGACTTCGGCAACGTGAGGAGCGGGAGAAGGCGAGCGCAGGAACAAGGGACATGCCAGTCATCGAGGTTCTAAGGAGCCTAGGGAATATTCGACCCGACGGAGGCGGGTGAAGGAGCGAAATCTTGAATTTGGAACGATCGGGCTTGATACCCTGTTTTTTTTTTTTCTTCTTTTTTTTTCTTCATTAGCTCTTTTCTTCAGCTATGACATTGATGACGAGACAAGACAAGACAAGATTATGCGCCTTTCTCTCCATCCAAAAAAAAAAAAAAAAAAAAAAAGAAAAAAAGTATTATTGATTCGCACTTGACTCTCGATTGGGGGAGACTCAATACTTCTTGAAATACTTTTGTTAGCCTTTTTTTATAGCTTTTGAAGACCTGGTAACCGCTTGGCGGCGATTCAGGCCTTTGGGGATGTCTGGTGTTGCGAACTCCGCATCAGACGTTATTATCGTCATGGGACATGAGCCGGATGCGTCGGGCGGTGGATATCATCGTCCCCAGCGAAAGATGGCCAGGACGACGACGCTGTTGGAGATGTAGCAGCAAATGGCGATGTGGGTTGGCAGGAAGAAGGTGGGACTAGCGAGGGAGTTCCAGGACAAAACCGAGCTCGGAAGCAGGCTGCCCCCAAGTCAGCTGGTGGTATGGTCGAGGCAGTCCAGAGCTTGAAGTAACTACTAGAGCAGGACTTGAACAAGAAAATCGAAGCGATGAAGGCCGAATTTCAGCTCGAGTTCACCAAGCTCAGTGATCGTATGGCCGAGGAAGTCGCCAGGGCCACGGCCCAGATGGCACAAGAGTTATCGCAAGTCCGAGACCAGCTCACCCAGGTTTGCGGCGAGCTGGAGCAGACTCGACTACAGCTAGACATGCTGAATAAGACTGAAGCACCACGGTCGTCGGTTCAATCGTATGCAGACGCAGCCAGGATGACATCCACCAACATGTCCAGTCAATCTTCGTCTGCAGCCCGATCGGCAACACCAGAACCGGTGTTCTGCACAGTCGACACATTCAGAGTTCCTGAAGACCATCTTAGAGACGGTAAATTACCATTCGGTAAATTACCTCGACGGAACCCTAGCTTTCATCCTATTAATAGTTTCCTAGTATGTAGATATTAGTAGAGGGATGATAAAACCAAGTATATAATATTGATAGAAGCTACCCGAGGGAGATATAAAATCATTTCAGAGGCATATGAATCCATATATACAACACGGAAATATTCACCTTAATGGAAAACGGTCCCTTTATCGTTTCTTGCGACAGAGCTTTCGGGTCTCCCCTAACCTCCTTCTACCATCAAAAATAAGGGCCTAATTCAAAATACTGTATTTATTCATCGTTGACTTTTATAGAACGGCTCTTGATAGTCTTTGCCATAAGTCATCTAGTAACCTGGTTTTACTGATATCAAAGGTACTTTGAGTATCTACACTATATTTTAGCGAGTATAGACCTTAATTTGTCACTGTTCGGGACTTATAAGACGGAATAAAACAACCGCACGAACCACTAGTTAAAGATAGACCCTATTCGCGTCGGGGCTACTTGAGTAGAAGCGAAACGTCTTGCCAATAGTAGGTGACTACTTCCATAGGATCCTCCATACCAGGATTTGCTTAACCCGTGATCGAGCTCAATCATGGGCTGGTTCATCTTGATCAGCACTGCCAGCTACCCTGAAAGGGTGTGTTCTGCATTTTGGACATTCGGTGCTCAGCATATCATCATGGTGAGTGTGACCTGAAACCGAGTCTGAATGAGGTTCTCCTTCATTCTTCAAGGACTGACTGTTCTTGCAGATCGATGAAGCCCGCGTGTATAGGTTACTATCGGCATATGACTGCTGCTTCAAGTCAGGAGCAGCCGGGCGTGGTATCTGGTCCAGCGTCAGGCGGTCATTGTTTGTTAAGCGACTCAGAGGTATCCAAGCTTGTCTGACTTGAGAGCTGGGAATGAAGCGAAACCATTCAGCAAGTGAGACATTCGTCAGTCCTTCGTCTGCACTCCGTTTCGATAGTGTAAGAATCTTGAAGCTATAACCTTTCGGGATGCCTTGAGTCATCGATACGAACAATGTTGAAGATATCTGACACAACTCTTCTCTCCAACCCTGGGTGTCGTATATTGATTTGATATGCTCGAAGATTCGATTGTGCTGCTTTGACCCGACTCTGTTGAAGCTTTCGCATAAGTCAGTTGATACGCTTGAAACAGTAAACTACTCTAGTAGGAGGAAAACGTACTCTTCTCGCTTAAGCAACGTCGACGGAATTATCAATGCGCCCCAGCCGTATTCTTTGACGAGCTTTAAACATATCGAGCCGATTTGAATAAGCCTGTGTGTTTCCGCTTTCTTCTTTTTCCATGGTTCCTTTGTGATGTCATCATCTGGTCTCATGCCATAGTGTTCGCGGATCATTTCGTTCAATACCACGTCGCTCGGTACACGCTTGCAATCTTCAGGATGCTTTATCCTTTTTCGTGAGGACTTAGCATATCGTTGCTCATATGAAAGCTTGGCGCGTTGCTTGAATTGCCAACTCAACAAAACAGCAACAAAGAGAAGTTTCAAGAATAGAAATCTCTTCTCGTGCTCGCTATCTTTTGAAAATTTCGACAACTCCTCAAAGTAAGGAATTGCTCGTGATAAAGCTGTTGTCGACGAACCAACATCGGTATCTTGTGTGGGTCCTGCGATCTGTCTGTCCAGGCCCCATGCATTACGACAGATCCTGCTACGATCGGGAAGGACCTTTATCTCCAGTTCTCTGGCCGGGTCCCTCTTCACCGGCTCGGGGGAAAGCACGAGCTGCTCGTGGACGTCGAGTTGACCATATGTCGTTGAACTATTCGCTAAACAGTAGAACTGACTGGGGACTTTCCACTCAGATCCTGGTTCTAGCAAACGTGTTGCGTCTGTAGTGTGGACTCCATTTGACGCGGCAGTTGCGGTATTTCGACTCTCTTCGTTGCATTTCGACTCGATTCTCGGGGAGGCGGCTGATTTGACGTAATCCATCTCGGTGTTGAATGCTACCAGCGCTAGCTCTGCATTAGTCGTGTTACGCGATGTAGTGTTGGATGTTGCGCGTCCTCCTGATTCGCGAGTATGGCCGGACGGTTTAGCGACACTTCAAGCTCTTACGGTTAACGGAGTCTTCGAGAATACATCAAGTTGGAAAGAGCGGTTTATTTCGTAGTTAGGGACTTGTAGCGAAGAGATGTGAATCAGAGGATCAAACTTGCTCAGTATGACTGTTGTTAAAATGTGACCAGAACATCGTTCGTCTTGCTTTTGAGATCTGTAAATTGGAACATGTCAATGAGAGGATGCGAAGGCCGACACGTACATCGTAACGCTTTCCATACGTTCATATAGTCTGACTTACCACTGTATCCTCCATTTAAAGCTACTACTATGGAGCTTAAAGCTAGAATTTGCCGCCTTCCAATTTGGACGAAATGCTGTGGTACTCTTGAAATTACAAACGAAGACGATGACTCGTTGCTGTATAAAATGCCTCTGCCGGCACTTTTCGGCCTGTTAGAGATAATCGTTATCACGTGGGGTGTAATACCGGTTAAAGACAGAAACTTCGTATGGACATCTGTCTGAATACCCCGGCGAAAGTGTGGAACAGAATAATATCGTATTCGAGAGACTGTGGTTAGCAGGAAACTCGTAAAGCGTGAGAGGCTAGAGATATCAAATGAAACAATACTTGAACTCTGGTGGCTCTGTTCGGCATGGAGGCAGCTTCAGCCTATCGTCAAATCTTGAGTGACAGAACTAGCAGATAGCAGCTGCCACTATTTAGGACCAAGCCCGCTTATCTCCCAAGCAGTTTCGAGGGGCAAGATACACTATTCGCCGAGTACATGAGGTGTACTAGAGGTTACTAGTTGCTCAAACCCACGGTGATTTTCTGGTCCCGCAGCTTTGGTGTGTTTTGTCAGAAATTCCTGATCGCTTTCGTCGTTGCATTCATGTATTCCGACAAGGGACTGCTGGAGGAAGTCTTATCTACCATATCATGTGTCGGTAATGGACTGTCCTCCGGTGCCGTCCGCCTATTCTCTGTCGCTGGTACAATTGCATGGTCTCCAACAAATGTTGCGCGCCTGCTCACATCATACTGTATCAGGCTTCAAAAAATCAGGGATTTTTCCACCCACAGATCAACTTGCAGTCTCTTATCTTGTCAAGAAACACTGGAAGCAAAGTAAGTGGTTGATTCTGAGTACGCCTCTCTTGTGCCTCTAGAATGGTGGTTTTTTGCTGTTTCTGATACTGCTAAACGCGTTGGAGAGCGATATCACGATGTCTTCAGTTCTCCCACTCGCACTGATCTCAAGCATATCCGCAGTATTGTAGATGAAGCTGCATTGCTGGAGGAGACTGCGAAGAGATACGCCGATGATTGTCAACGAAGTCATATTGAGAAACAGTACAATAAGAGAAAGCGAGGAAAGAAGGCAAAGCCCGTGGGGGATTACATTCAGAATGCAAGTCTCCAAAAAATTACGTGACCAGCAAGAAGTCTTTGTCGTAGAGACTCGCGTTAAAGAGGGGAAATCTCAAGTCCGTACCGCGCGGTATCGCGGTCTAGGGAACCGAGCGCTTGAAATCAGAATGGCAAGATAAAAAAGAAGCCATCGTGAACGGCGCTCCAGAAAAGCTACAGTTCAAGAATCGGCTTCAACATACCGGGAAGGACAAGGACTATCTTTCTATGGATACTCAGCGATCCAAGATGAGAGTATCACGCTATTGAGATTCCACGACGTCCACATGCGGACCAACTCGGTCAGTTGAATTTAATTAGAGAAAAGTACATGATAACAGGCACGCAATATCCACCCGCCGAAAGGGTCAGTCTAAGAGACATTGGCCGTAATATCGCGCGTACCGAACCACCATCACTCATATTCAGCTGGAGTGACGATGGAGAAACAATACCGGTAAGTGATTTGGTGCTATTTGTTCTTCGCTTTCGAAATTTTGAATGGCAAAAGGGAATCGTAGCATTTCTCTGTACTTCCCGAATGTGGTTATGTCGCCAGGTTTGTTCGAGCATTTACGGAAGAAATCCCGAGTCCGGGTAACCGAGGGATCGAAACCCGAGTCATACCTAGCTAAGATGTTGGGCACGGTTCAGCAATTGTTCTTGCTGTTCGTCCTTTTGTTTCCCCCGGAATCTTTCTATTTTAACAGGGGTTCTGCATATTCCGAAAAAATATCTTTTTCAACAGCAGCACGATGGGTATAAACAAGCTGCCACCAGAGCTTCTGGCCTCCATTTGCGAATTATTGTTGCCTGCGGGATCGTCAATTCATATTTTCGACGAATATCGCTTAGTCGAGGGTTTGGTGACGACACGCCTCCGATGTCGCTCAGACAAATTTGCGGATGCATCTAATATCGATGACGCTCTCTGTACTTGACAAAGCCACCTTTGCGCGATATATACTCATTTATGAAAACATGCAAAGAACTGTGTTCCGTCACATCCTCAGATGCCTTCTGTTGTGTCTAACAATATAACAAAATAAGTGGAACACAATGGAAGCGATCTTCTGCCAACGATTTACCCTTTGCTTCTCTTCTTTTGATACACTGGAGCGGTTTCTCGACCCTGTGCGTTGTTCTACAACGTACACATTCAGAGCAATCGCTTGCAGAGAATTCTGTCACAGTATCTCTAAATTTGACGACGATGCCAGTCACCTTGTGCTGTGTTTCTTCGATCTTAAGGTCGTCTTTTGACTCTCCAAAACGGGCATGCAACGCCCAGAAATGGGCGTTGCAAGATGACGTCAGCATCTGGAAGGGTTGGTTGGTTTTCGGCCGTGAAGTTGCTCTACGCTTTAATTATGTAAGCTGTCAACAAGGGGCATAACGTACATGATAAGCAGAACTTATCGTGGGGTCGTTTTGCGGAGTAATTTCGGGAAATCGTATGTGATTACACAACTACCATCTGATAAGTGCCCGGCGCCGCGCACGCGAATATCTCGACGGTTAGGAGCCAAATCGATGCAATACCAGGGCTGGAGGATTGCTACGCTCTGGCGGTCCGTTTGGTTCAAGAGCGACGCTGTATAAACGAGCGGGCGCTGAGATATTTGCGTGTGCAGCGGCTGGGGGGCCAGGCTTCGCTGCAAGGACTACGACATAGCAATGCGCTGATCCTGCTGCTCCTTAATATTCAAAAAAAAAAAAAAAAAAGATTTAATAAAAAAATACGCCTTCTAGATAGATAGATAGATACGGACTAGTTACCGCTATAAATATATAAAGATCCTACCTGACGGCCAGCTTACCGTCGACGAGGGGCGGTCCGCCTCCTCCCTAGCCGAGCCCAGCGCCCGCGATGGCCCTGGCCTCGAGTCGGCCTTGGTCCCGGGCCTGGGTCATCGGGCACGGGGGTCCCTACCTGTACCCGTATCCGGCCCTGGCCCTGGCCCCGCCGGCGGCGCTGTTTGAGCTCGTCGACGAGCCGGTTCAAGCTCCGGCCAGCGCGTAAGAGCTCTAGCTCTGCAACTGCCTCCTCCTCGCTCTTGCCGGACGCCGTGCGGGCCAAGAGCTCGTCCCAGATCACCTTCCGGCGACAGAACTGCACCCTGATCCCGTTCCCCGGGCGCCAGCGGCTTCCCCACGTCTCTTCTAGCACCCGTACGGCCGGCTGACCTGCAATCCCTTCCTCCCATTCCTTCCAGACATCCCGCACTGTAAAGACCTTGGCCAGGGCTGCAACGACGGGCATACCTGGTACTGGAGGCTCTGGAGCCGGAGCCGGAGCCGTATTGAAGTTCAAGGTAGGGGCTGTCGACGGCGCCGGCGCCGGCGCCAGCGATACTGCTGGCCCGGCTCCAAAGTGGCCGGTAAAGGTGACAGGGACCTTGCCTTGGAGGAGGGCATCGAGGCCGCCCTGAATTCCTTCTAGCCGGGCCTCTAGCCGGATGGCCAGCCGCTGGCTATTCTGTAAGACGGCCTCGCGTGTGCTCTCTAACACACCGCTAAGCTCTGGCAGCGCGCGTTGTATGAGCAGGCTTAACGGCTCCGTAGCCCCTACCGCGTCGGAGCGAACGGCGACGGCGAACTCATTCCATTCGGGCCCGTTAAAAGGGGCATAGGCGAAGAAGGGTAGCGACGGATAGCGAGGCTGCAATACAGCCAGGTCCTGTAACAGAACTATGCGCAGGCGCCGCATAAGCTTAAGGAAGCCGTCGGCGGCTAGGTCGTCGTCGTCGAGGCCACCTTCTGCCCAGCATTGCCGGCGTGCGCGAGCCTCAAAGCGAGGCTCCCACTCCTCGATCCACGGCCAGAGCTGCTTTTGTAAGACATACGGGGGCTCGTGGGCCGCACGCGCGAGGAAGTAGTCCCCGGGTGACGCCGAGAAGCCGGCGACAATACGCATGAACTGGCGCGGTAGATGCGTAAGATAGGCCTGGCAGAGCACGCTCTGGTTCCAGCGGCCGGCCTGCGAGATCTGGGCGAGCGACGTGCCGTGGGTCTCCGCGTCCTGGGCACCTACCCTGCGCGGGAGGTGCGTCTTCTTTGACGCCATAAGGCCAACTCTCTCCTGTAAAAATTCTTTCTTGGCACGCACTGTTAGTGCAGTGCTAGGAGCGGGATTTTCTGCAGG
>JAHARR010000215.1:0-29476 GCA_019191175.1 Fusarium veterinarium
ATCTTGAAGACGACTTTTTCATGCACTTTCTATTTACCAATTCACAGAAGAAAACCCAACAGGAAGCATAAGGATGAAGAAAGAATTAGAAGCTGCATTTCCATGCACTTCGGTCGAAGAAGCATGTAATAAACCCGAGTTTCTTTTTCATAATCCCGATCAATATCAGCCATCTAGACGGCTATGCTGATAAACATTAAAAAGTTTGACTATGGAAGATTTGAAATAACTGTCACGAATTTCGAAAAGAGCTGGCAGTAAGATAAAGAAATAAAAGGTATCGAACTGACAGAGAGTTTAATGATCATTGTCTTATCAGATCCCCCAGAATCACACCAGTTGCAGACCCATTATCTTGTGAGCACTCATACATGATGACGCTATTTTTGAGCTTAGACTGAATAAAGTGTGGGCTTGGGATCAATTTTACATGACAACTTTCGTCGACTATTGCTATCAAAACTATCGCTTACGATAAGCTTCAAAGACTTCTTTAAACTTGTTGGCGTACAACTATCTACAAACCAATTGATATTGCCTCACAAAATAGCATCGCCCAGCATTTTCGACGCTCTCATGGTTCGGCTGACTCGCCTACGTAGATGACAGCCGTGCCGTCGGCATAACCGAGGTAACCCTGGACTTTTCCCCATCGAGACATGGGCTCAATTGGAAGCTGAAAGAGGACTGGTGAAACCATTCAACCCGGAGGACAGCAGCACTGAAAAGGGGAGGAGGGATGAGGATGCCTTGATACCAGTTCAGGGTGTCAGGAGGCCCCGTTGACGACCTTTCGGGGAAGGCACCAGCTTGTCGTAAGCGAAGGGCGCTATGGTAAATAGCCTCTCACGCTAGGCGGCTATGAAGATATCTCCCGTTCCAACGGAATAGGTCATCTTTGATTAGTACAGACCCTTCCTTTCGACAACGGCGAGGCTGTGCCCCTTACGGAGATATGTTGTGGTGCGTGTAGGACAGCTAAATAATGCAAATTTGTAAATTTGGAACGCTCCCCACCCAGACTAGGAAGGCGACAGTGGAATTGATATCAGGGACATCGCAGTGGAGTCTTCGGGGGAATTGAGACTGGCCACAGATAGGCTCAGTTCATGCTTGGTGTTGCGCACACTGATGTGGCACTTCAAATACAAATAGGGGCTTATGTTAGGCAACAAGGCTCGCCGTTAGCATGCAACGAACTAGTGACGCCTGCCAGGCAGCCGGGCCTCCATCTTGTTCAATTCTATCTTGCTCTTACATATACATGGAATTGTCCTTTCCATAGACTTGAGCCTGATGATTCAGCCAGATACGTCCCCTATTTATACTTGAGTCGGAACCCCAAAGATCCAAAAACACTCCTCTCCTTCTTAGGAATAAATCTTTTGGTCTAATCTTCTATACCTTTTCTGAAGTCCCGCTTTACTTGCACGACTCAGTATGGCTGTTCACCCTGCTATGCCTGGTTTATCTGTAACCATCATCATTGATGGTACAGCAGCTCCAGAATCTGGTAGTGCTTCTGAATCGTCAGATATATATCGTTGTTATATTAATTGTCGATCCGGGGCCAAATATTCCATCGACGTTTCCCTTGACAGTGGATTTGTCTGGGCTGACAACTCGAATCTACTAATATTTGACGTCTATATTGACGGCCGGAAAGTCGGCTGGTTTTACGTATCCAAGCCAAAACATGGTCCCTCCAATCAGTTTCTCCGCTTTGATCACCGGTGCATGACTGAAGCCGACGGCTCAGAAAGCCTCCAATATTTTGTCTTCTCCGATCTTTCCTCTGGTATGTAAATCCAATCACAAAAGGTTCACTGACGTTCATACTTGTCCGAAATAGTCGAAGTCGCTGATGATCATACCATCAAGGCCGACAAGAAACGTATCAGATCCATGGGAAGTATTGATTTGCGCATTTCAAGAGCCCAAGCCAGAGGAAGGGTTCGTTTCAGCATTCCGTGCAAGAGAAGGCAGGCCACTTCAAGAACAGTCGTAGGCAGCCAAGCATTGAATATTGCAGGAAAGGTCTTGGCTCGGTCGGAACGGAACTTAACTCACGGGACCCTGTATGTCTGGAACATTTCTAATAATGTAATAGCTAACGGTTATGAAGATTCATGACAATCCCGACTAAGTTTCCTGTGAACAGGTCATCTCCAGCAATGCCGGAGATTAAAAACAAAGTGTATCTTGGTCAAATTCGTTTTCACTATTCTTCTCACAGTACGTGGATTTCCCTATTGGCCTTATATGCCAGACACTGATAGCATCATTAGGAACACATCTTCTACTGGACAATTCCTTACAAACCAATGCCGAAGGCTGCAGGCACAAACACGTCGTAATCGATCTGACAGGAGACGAAACATAATTTGAGTTCATTTTCAGGAACCCCATCAGTCAGCACATCACGATCAGTTTGGTGGTACATGGGCTTGCCGCGCTGGCCTTCGCTGGGTGCCGGGCTTTTCGGGGGTCGGGGGCGCCCTAAAACACCATATAAGACAGGTAATTTCACAGAGAGCCCGAATGCAGCATTTCACAGCAACCTGAGGCAACAGCGGCTTTCACATCTAACTGAGACTGCCGGCATGAAACAGAGGGATCTTGGAAGGTGCTGATGAATGATAGCTCACGGGTTGGGGCGGAGGGAGATATAGAAACACATATACCGAGCACTGTTAGTCGGCAATATCGAGCAATGGAGTTTTCCAACAGACATAAATATAATCTGGTTACCCAAATGTTCAGATCTACTCAAATTAAGTACCTAGCCCAAAGGCCCATTTTCGGTCAATGACAGTTACTATTGGGTCGCATAAGCACCATAAGAATGACTGCCTCCCCATGATTCTTTGGATATTGGCGAGATCATGAAAGTATATATTGGTCCACCAAATGCTTCACCAATATAGATTCCTGGAAAGCCTGGCCTGCTCCAGCAAAATAAGGTCATGTCATCAATGTACACAATTGCTTCCATTGTCCATAGTTCATTTTCAAGTACATAACTGGCTTCGAGTCATGTAGCTACATCCCATCGTAGTAGTACTTGATTCCTCCAGAGTTGAATGATTTGTCCTGCGCCTGGCAGGATTTGAAGGCAGCCAGCGCAGCTGGAGGCATCATAGCTACGCTGGGAAAACTGGTCGGCGGCTTGGACGTCAAGAGCGCCATTTGAAAATGGTTCTCTAGAGATTAGAGTCTCCGGTTTACATCTCAGGAATCTTAAGCCTCTATTGCAGCCTTACTCACCAATTGCCTTAAAGATGGTCTTTATCTGGTGTGCGGGCAGCGCAGCTGGTTCGATGATGTACTTAGTTGTGTCAACATAAGCGCCATTCACTAAATGGCATCTGCGAATTAGTTTTCCTATTGGTACGCTAGCCATCCTCCTACACGGAATTCTAGCGAATTTTGGTGCGCTTTGCCGTTGCGTTGGATCCGTGATGGACAGGATGGAGACAGACTGGTATCCTCTTGGGACTGTATCTAGAGTTCTATTGTCTGCTTGAGGGCTGATGAGATAGCAAGCTGAAAAGGCTGTCGTGGGAAATTAGGCAGATCAATATCGCAAGACAGCTGCTTCATAGCCCACTAGTTAAAGTGGCAATGGACGCGGTATATAGACTTGGGGGGCTCTGGATGGACCAATATGATAATGAATGTTGTATTGAAGAATTTGAGGTTCGGTCTAACACGTTTATTAATGACTAAAGGAGACATATGCTACATGTGACGTAACCATCGGGGCCGTAGTGTAGACAGGCCTGCCATTTAAGCTTTACTTGATTAGCGGGGGGGAGGGGCGAACTTGGTGCTGAGCCCACTCAGCTACATTCATGACTGTTGGTGGGAGTGTAAGCTTATGCTACTAAATTCAGTATAAGAATATAGCTGTTAGTCGGGTATGTAGCTTGGGCAAGTTAATATTTGCTAATTGCTCATATATCACGCTCAAGTATTGTAATAGACACCGATGACGAAGTTTTTCAAGAGGATGTTAAAGCTTGGACGCTGATTGATCCTCACGACTTACGATCAAACGAGACTTCTCTATATTTCGTTGTCAAATGCACAATTCATAGGGGTAGAGAGGCGACAGAAGCTGCTCCAGAAGTCGACCTGCTCTTTGGTGACCGCGAAATCCAACATAGTAGACAAGCTGTGTCGTAATCTCATCGCAAATACAAGCCTAGACTGGGCCCAAGCCTATGTTGCGGGCTCTACTGTAGAGACTCTTCTTGTAACAGACAAAGAAATAGCAGATTGGATTCCCAGGGTCTCAGCTGTTTCATATGCTCGTACACTACTTTCTGAGTTGCGCATAACTAGGTGGACTGTGTAAGATGGCGGACAAGATGCTATGAATAGGCCTAGCTTTCATAGAACCGCAGACTAGTCACTCCAGTCAAGTTTTCAAACCTTAGAAAAGAGACATGTGTCAAGGCGAAGGTACGGGGAATGTAGGTAGCTGCAGATGGAACCTCAAACGACCGATATGATCCTCCACTCCTTCCGTACTTGAGACAAAACGAAAGCTATTCTCTCTGTCTCTTCGCAAACTGTTCCGCTGGCCACCTTGTTGTATCACCGGACAATGAGGCGGGATCCTTGGTATATTTTATAGGATCTGTAGTGCTTCTTAGCTCGGAGGCGCCGAGGCTGGCCTAATGATTGGGTACAACGGAACTACCGAGGTGTTTCCAACGCGCTTTCCAAGCTGCCCTTGCACCTTTGGACTGGCAAATGACGTCTACCATCAACCTGCCGACCTTGTTATGCATCTACGCCAACCGCCCACCTTCTGTAGGCGGCAACTGCATGCTCAATGGAGTCTCTGCACGGATAAGGGTACTTTGAAGTCGGCCTTCCAGGCGGTTGTTATTGTTTGGGCTTCTTTGCATTCCATCGCGAAGTAAATAGAGATCTAGGCTCTTCAGGTTCCTAGTTGAGACTATTACAGTATCCTGATAGAACTGTGTGAAATACCCCCCTGGTACCAATCTCGATATTATTACTTCCCGCCATCGCGATCTACGATGCATGGGGTAAATGCGGGTGTGTTGTCACCTGGCAGAAACGACGTTGACATCCTGGGTCCTTTGTTCTTCGGGTTCTTGGCGTTGTGCGCCATCCGAGTTCGTGGCAATTCTGGCCAAACTCATCTGTCGATACACCGTCATAAAAGATGACAGTGTTCTCGGATAGATCTTTAAGCTGGCGCTTTTCCTAAGGCTCCAGTCTTGATTCGAACGCTCCTGCCAAAGTCTCATCACGCATCTGTTGTCCATCTTTCACAATGCAGATTTGGCAGGCGTAATTGTGTGCAAATGATGGAGAAACAATAAGTTGATCTGGAATATGATCAAGGCAAAGTCGAACTTCTACATAATTTTTGCTCAAGCCCTTGTCGTGAGACGCAAGCTGGCAAGCGACAAGCCAGCCACTTGAAGTGTTGACGATTTTGAAGTGCGTGAGGCGGCATTGAGAAGCCAAACTTCGAAGTAATGTAGGCGTAAATGGTGTCAAATGGTCTCGGTTAAAGTAGAATGGCTCATTTGCTAGTTCCACAACTCTTTGACCGTTAGTGTCTATCAGATATATGACACCACAGAACTAGAACTGATGGCATTCGTGACAGACGTGAGGAACGAGTCTCACTACAGCGCGCACGACTAAGGAAACAACATGGATAGTCAATTCACAAACCATATAGACCCTAACACAAGGACAAAATGACAAAAAGAAAAAACAGCTACGTAACAACCGCCATGAACTCAATCATCTTCCCCACCTTCAGCAGCCTCATCATTATCCTCAATATCATCCATGAAATGAAGATTCTTCGAGTTGTGTGGACTTGGAAGCAGTCCCCTTGTTCCATCGGGACCGGATCTTTGAGAGCTGCCTCTTCCTTTGAGACGTGGATATATGAGCTGAATCACACTGCCCACCTACCCACTGTGTCGCAATAACCCTACTCTTTCTTCCTCGCAACTGTTTTGAATCGTGTCCGAGTGACAAAGCTTTCATCGACATCAAGAGATGGTGCTTCTTTGAGACCCTGTATCCATGGATATTGTCGATCCTGGATGACCTCGGGAGTCTCCCATCATTTTCTATCTGGTCAGATACATTCTTCTGTCAAAGTGGTGAAGGTGCTTACTGAAACTTTGGTTCGACTTATAAGATGCGTCGCACGAAAAGAGAGTTCCTCTGTTACTCCTTTGGACGCAAGGGGTAAACGCGGTTCTACTTTTAGAATGAAGCCCTTCCAATGGCCAAGTAGCTTGTCTAATGTCACGTTTGGGGCGTGTTAGAAGTCGTAGCTCTTGAGGTGGATCGACCTGGGAAGGTCGAACTAGCGAAGTCCCCTCAGGAGATGAAGCATTTGATCTCCCAGGCCTGGGCTCCGAGATGCAGAAGCTTTTAGTTACATTGAAGCTATTCGGGCCAAATTCGTCCCAAGAGAGTACGGGAACTTCCCCATGTTTGTATGTCTTCATTGTTGTCTGAGTTGCTGAGTTTATGAACACTTAAGGAGAAAGTCACTATTAGGGCCAGAATAGGGACAATCGTGCCTTTTAAATGTTTGCACGCCTTTGTTTCAGCCCCTACTTACCTAATACTCGGAAGGCCGGGAAATCAGGAGGAAGTTTTCGGAGATAGCCGTATTCAATTCACGATTAGCTTGTGCCGCAACCATATACTCGTACAGTCCTGTTACACAATTACTTATACAAACATCTGAGAAGAACAGGTCAAGTTCTTTAGTTGAATCAGTGACGAGCAATTCGGCGGTCAAGGGTCGGATGCTTCGGAATACATGAACGCTTCTTGCAAAGATCTGACTTTCTGCGCTCGCTTAACGTTTCCATTGTTCCGCGAATGGCTGTTCCCACCGGCGTTAGCTCTGAAAGCCTATCGTAAGGCATAACCGTTGATAGAGTTATTAGCTAAGGGATAAGAGGGATGATATCTTACTCATTTGCTCTTAAAGTAACCGTAGGGCTGGTGTCCGCTTTTTATCTACACTTCCTGGGCTTAAAAGTCACTTCCGGTCGAAAGAGCAATAATCAAGATATAGTCGAGAGTCTCATCATTCAAGCTCGTTCTGCCCTTGCCTCCCAATCCCTAAGGCGCTCAGGTCGCAGTCGTTTCATGCCAGCGCCCGCTAAAGAGGCCTCCTTGACCTGGTTCCGACGCCACACAGAGGTCTGTTGCCCTATTCGAAGCCAAGAGCTTTCAGTCCGGTTCCTGACGTACATCCATCGGTCGCAGCCTGAAGAAGGTCGAAGTTCCAGATACGGTCCATCCTGAGGATATCCGTTATTATCATAGGCAGTATTCAAGTATGCCAACAGGCAAAGAAAATGGGATTGTTACTGCACATATCATCTGAATGTAAGGCTCCATCTACCCGCCACCAGCTTCGATATGAAAGATGCATAGAATACTTTCCCTACTGCCAACATCCTAATTCGAAGAGCAACAGCAAAGATGTTGTATAAGACCCTATAATGGCCATCCTAAGATCAATACATCGATACTAGAGGCAAAGGACAAGATCCATTATGAATTATCATGACGGTGTTGCGGGCTCGAAGGAGTGGTTCCAGCGACTTTCTGAAGTCGCCACCAAATATAGAATTGGTGCCTGGGATTGTTAGAATGCTGCGAAGCAAGACGGAATATTTCGCTATACATCCATCGACTAACACTGCAACGGTGGTACTATTAGACAAAACTCGCGAGACCAGTATGGTTGTCCACTCGGGCAACGCAGCAGGTGCAATATCTCCTCTTTGGCTAACCTTCAGACCTCCCTCCATTTTCTAGTGGGCGTCTGTCCAATATGCCCTTCGCAAACACATCAAGGTTACTCTCGAGTGAGCAAAGCATATCATCCGTTCTTATTGGGAGACATCTGCTACTTAAAACGTCACTAGCTCGATTTCGAACAGGATTTTCGCTGGAATAAATACCTATGGCTGCCCGGTTAACACTTTTGTCAGTATGAACTTCCCCAGAATACGAGGGGCAGAGAGATGAAGATCTCGTGTGGGAGCTTCCATCTGTCAGCTCTGACGGGTTTCGAGAACCTTGTGCAAAGTCTGATATTATGGCAGCCCTCGTGCTTCCTCAGTTCACGCATATACTGCAGCCAATGCATGCAGGGATCATTCCGCTGTAGAAGGGAGATCTCACCTTCAACGGCTGTAGCTTTGGAGACCTTCGGGTATGTACATTGTAGACTTTCATTACCCGAAATGCGAAATTAAGAGGTTTTTAATGAGGACCTTAAGGTCCCGCAGATGAAAATAAGTTGTAAAAACGCCCGTGTCTCTCGAGCCCGGATTTCTCTACCTTATCAACGATAAGTCCCCTCCTGTTTGCTGAGTGATTGATCAAACAGGATGCTCATCTGTTGCTATGGTACGTAAGGAGGCGTTCTCTGAATGGGAAAAAAGAACAATCCTTTTTTCAGAGTTCCCGTTTGTCCGTCTCTATGTCTCCAAAACTGTTTTCTTGTTGCCTTACCTAGCAAAATTGAAACTTATGTCACTAAGAAGGCAGCTTGGTCGCCGTAGTATATGGTCTAGAATCCAGCATATAGCTGTTCTTGTCACAGGAATTGTCAAATTGATAGAGGCATTGTCGGCCCTGTCAAAGCTACCGTCAATCACGACTATCTACTTGCTTCTCAAAGAATACCACGATGGGGGTCTTGAGATCGGAAGCCTATGTGGCATGGCTCATATCGTCTGGTATTTGGATGGGCTTACAGAAGATTCATCTTCACAGTCCGTTCATGCAAGTCCAACTCCCCTTGGCCTTGCCTAGAAACTGGACACTGGAACCAATGCGCCCCAACTCAAGGTAGCTATCCCCCCGTGTGACCGGCACTGCTGGAGCGAAAGTACAGGTGTGATACCATCGACAGGAATTTCACTATTCGACTACGTATAGCTAGGTAGAACCAAACTTCCAAATCTTAGCGCAAGATAAGCTATGTTGTACTTGTTAGCATGGGGCGGCCCAAAGCGCAGGAGGTAGTGAGTCTGGAGGAGGCTCATAGGTACTGGGCGTTGATGCAGAGGCAACTTGGATAATACATCCCTCTTCCGGCAGCGGAAATGGTCCAGCTCGGGTCGACAAGTCAGGGATATGTAGATGAGCAAATACTTCCAGCAATTATTGATGATATGCCCAACATACTTGCTCTTAGCCTCTTGCTCCTTGGGCTTGAGAAAGGAACCTCCATGGCCATATTGGGAATATCAAGACATTTGCCCATGTGGACCGATAAACGTCAATACCGATTATAGGATCGCCGAAAAGCTTCTTGATCCCAGCCATAAGGCCTACAATCTCAGAGATACATCGTCTTTCGCCATGTAGGACAGTCCTTCCAATATGTATCAAGCCTGGGCAATTATGATGAGCCGAACACGGTGAATGTCCTATACAAGTTAGCACACGGGACACAGCAATCAAGATCTAAGTTCTCTGTGCTGATTTAAGCTCTCAGCCATAAGTCTCAACTGCAAATAACACATCTAGGTCATAACTTAGACATTATACCATAATCTCTAACCAATTACTACAGCATAAAGGTAACCAAGATCACGAACCAATAGGCCAGCGCCACAGACTGAAGTCAGGCGAGCCCCTCAATCAGTTATCTCGGACAGTAATACTAGTCTGGGCCCCATTATCAGGACGAACATGCCATGGTGCGCTAACCTGTCGCCGAAAACGCCAAACCTCCCAAAAGTGGTTCCAAACCTACGACCAACTCAAGGAGATTCTGCTGCCAGAAGCCAGAGTAACTAGAGCGGGGCACGAGCCGGTCAAGATTGCCGTCTTGGACACGGGTATCAACTGGGATGATTACGAATGCTATAGTGACCTGGAAATCATTGCGAAGTACAAGGACTATGTAGGGCATGTTGACAGTAGCTCAGATGACCAAACTGGCCATGGCTCTGCTGCCCTAACCTATGCCACTTACAAACTAGAAATATTGGGAACGTTTTGATCAGAAGTGTATTAAAATTCAAGCAAAAAGTCATATGAAGCGAATTGGCTGGCATACACCGCTTATTTTGTGGCATTTTCAAAGTTTTACTTACATATTGTGTGACGTGTGACCAAGGCAAGATGTCCCATGGTCTGAGACGCCTCTGAGATTTTGCTCTCGCCTACTACCTGTAGCGTGCAACCCGAGACAAAAAGATGAGGGTTTCACAACATAGTGCCGTACTCCCCTCACCGTATTTTTGTTTTCGTCTGGCTTCCACTAATGTTTTTTCACCGGAGCAGATTGTTTCACTATACGATACTGTACTACTACCACCGTGTTTTCATTCTCTTACACAAAATATCTTGTATTATACAGCAGAACAACACAATGATAAATACCTATTTTGCGACAGAGAGAACAATGAACAAATCTACAGTAGAAAAGAAACAAAGAATAATACTATTACTACCCCTTAATATTGATTACTGTACGCCAATTATCGAGAGTCAGGCGTGTTTCTGGAGTTTCTAAGCAAACCTCGAAGCTCAAGTCAGTTAATAGACCTTCCTCAACCATTACGCAATTGTCTTAACATTATTAGTAGCAAACTCATTTCGACCAGCCCACCACCGCTTTGAGGCAACCCAGGATGCGCTCAAGCTGGGACGTGGTTGATAGACGGGCTATCAATTACTTGTGGGACCTAGTAGTCGAGAAACTACTCGAATTCGCAAGTGGGCGTCGCAAACTATCAGAACTCGAGGAGAAAGATTTCAAGTGTTAGAAAGAGTGGTTACGCAAATACCAATCATCTGGGGGCCCATATTACCACGCCAAGGGGCATGCTTGGAAACATATCAACGACGCAGCACAGGTCGACCGTGGCCTCGCATTGCTGGTAATTATAGTCAGTAAAGCGACGCATCTCATGAAACTCTGTCCGGGATATTGTTGCTCCTTGGAATTTCAACATTGGTGGTATGTAATGGTACCGGGCGGCGGTTTTCAACAACTGGCTGCCTTGCGCACAATCCTTGAAGACCGTGGCCTTGACGAAAATCTACATCTAGACAGTTAGTAAGGGCAGTCTACGGGAAACCGTGATATAGATACTTATCTGAGAGAAGTAAGGACATATATAGTACGCTAAAGATGCAGGAACTAAATTTATTTTTTCTATTTCTCCTGCCTTTTTCTCTCAGGAAGTCCTCCTTTCCCTCTTGGTCTTGCCTTGCGGCCGTGACTATGTAATCTACAACAAACGGTAGTTCGCTCTCTTTGTCGACATGAGCGGTAGTGTAGAGGTGCTTCAGGTGTAGTCATAGGCCTCTTTGATATGACGCAAAAATTCCAACACCACCGATGCAAGAATCGAACTTGAAATTTGTCCCATCGAAGGTGGCCTAGTACTAAATTATCTAGCACCGAAGAATAGAAAGGCAGACTAGCGATAGCTGCTGTGGTCCGTTTGCGATGACAGGTTCTTCGGTGAGAGGAGCGGCGTGCGAGATATATTCTAAGAGTCGCAAGCCAATCATTATCGACAACACCGGCATCATAAATGCACTCGCTTGGAATTGGAGGTGGGGGAAAATGGACAGGTACTGCGTAATGTATATCAAGGCCACATGAGCGGCCACAGCATCAAAGCAGAACCTCCAGTTAAGGCGATAGTGATTCATCGTTGGCGATGGTGATGTTGATGTTCCCTAGTCCGGGAAGGTGTCTTCTTCTCTTATTTCCCTCGCCTGCTGTCTCTAAAGATCTAACAAATGAAAGAAGGAAAGGAGAGTCGATGATTCAGCGTGGCTTTGCCTAGCTCGTATCTCTTCAGGCTGGGGAGGGCTGGACTGCGCAATAACATGCAACGCGAGAGCTGCGACTATGCAGAAATGCTGAGTTTGAGGTAATGGGGAGTGAAGGTTGAGAGAAGATATATAGCCATTATAGAACCAAGGCTGTCTGCAAGGCTGTCTGTGGAAGATGGTTTTACCATGGACAGAAGCGAGGGAGGAAAGGATGTAGTGACTCGACCCAATGACTGTAACCTTGGCTGTGCACTAGGTCCATGCTTGCCTGGAACTGGGGCCCCAGCCACGATTTCTAAGCAAGTCTGGCATAGCCCGTACCCCAAACTTGTAGCGCGCAAGTCCAAGAGACTTTTGAAGTCGCTGCAAGAGCATGTGCTCCCTTTAAAACGGCAGATTGACCAGAAAAAACGATGATGAGTTGCTGGCTTGGCTGTTCGGATCGCTGTTCCCCTAGCCTGACCAAGCGTACGCTAGCCCTAGACGATGATTCAATCGGCAAATACAGCTTACCCTGTAGCACAATCGTACTTCTAACCCACTCAAACGCTCTCTGACTGTCAGGCAATTGACTTTCGACGACGCCTTTCAAGCGCGGTCTGTTCGTTCCTGGCCACTTCTGATTTAACCATGTCCCTTGCCTCGCTTTGGGTGACAGACAGATTAAAGAGATCCGGGAGTCGACAATTTGCAATCAAAGTCATTTCATGTGTGCCGCCAGTAAGAACTCACGATCTTGTTGGTGGTCTCAGCAACGAGAAGTGCTACGAACTGTCTGACCGTACCATCTCATTTCGAGTAGCTTTTGATAGACTTCCGACCCTTCATAATTTGGATTTTAGCTCTACGAATATGCCTTCTGTCTCCCGATACACATCTTGATTGTTCAAGCGATCCGTCATCGCCGGAAATGGACCCATGGTCCGGCACGCTAAACGCTATTTGAAGTTTATATGCGGCTAAGGTAAAGGCTTCTACGGAGGAAGGAAACTTTCGAGTAAGCATCATAAGTATAACTGACTATTAAATCTCCATCGCTTGTACAGTACAGCTACTTGGGTTCTGTTAGAGCACCTGACTGTGGTAGCCACTAGCTGCCGATATGGGACTAGACCAGGAGCCGATGGGCTCCCGAGTTCAATAGCTTATACACCACTCGCTTGGAGCAGTATCGATCAAGGAGGTTAAGAGTGAGGAAGAGAGTTTCGGGGAGGAGGCCAAAGGCAGCATGGGCCTCGATGAGGAAGTCGATCAAGCAGGGTCGCATGGGCCACTGGATATCTTCCTGCATATCAACGAGTAAAACATCTGGTAGAGTCTCGTCTTAGACGTTATAAGCACAAGATATGGGATGGGTGTCAATGTGTCGCATCATACCTCCATGTGTCGCATGTGCTGCATGATGTCCTCAAGGTACTCTTATCCCATCAACCGCGAGAGCTCAACGCCGATTATATCTTGCCGTTGGCGGGCTATCATGCGTGCTGCTTCTCGGGCCATGATTCTGTGGTGAGGTTCATCGGACTCAACGAAGCAGGAGTCGCCTTGTTGAGAGTACGCCATGAGAGCAACAGTACTTGCTTGAATGAGAAACACAGTTATCAGATTTTGGATCGTTACCCTATTGCACTCTTTTGGTAGAGAATGTTAGTAACGATATTAACACGCTCAGAATGGGCAAAGTGGATAACCTGGCACAGAGAATCTAGCAAGGCCTTAGTTCTAACCGCTTAAGCATAGTATAGTTGGTTTCTCGGTGCAAAAGGAACGCCCTGAAGTGTTGATCAACATCAGCTAACGGTTCCGAAGACGAACACAGGTCGCTGAGGGGCGGAGGAGTGGAACATCTTTTAACAATTGGGTGATCAGGGAAGTTATGTCACTTACAGCAATAGTTCGTTCGGGAGAGTATTACTAATAATAAAGATTTCCTAATTGTTTCCACTTCCTAGACACAGATTTGACCTGAAAAGAATAGATCGTATGTAGTGGAGTTGTACGATAAGCTGGCGAGAGAGAAGTGTGGGACAAACCTGAATGAAATAAGGTCGGGCCGCTAACCGCCGGGCAGGGCCTGGTAAGTTGGCTGGATATCACCCCTGTAATCAGGATACGATAGTGATCAGGCAGAACAGTGTGCTATCGCCAGAGATTTCTTATCCAAGCATGGCAAGGGGGGCTCCTCATAATACCAGATGAATAGACAGCGGATCCCAACAACATCTGTCTATCATAACTCAAAGAAGATACCACGCTAATATATTTTACTCAACATTAAATTATCCCCTAGCCTTAAGTCGAGGCTCACGCTTGCGGCTGTTGGGAAAGTGGAAGAGAAGAAGAGGGGGCATCAAAGCGACGATCCTTGGCACTTAGACTGTCCACTTCCTTTTTTTGGTGTCACATACAGCGAAGTTACTATAATGTCAAGGAAGGCCTGCACTAAAACCCATGCCAAAACGATATATGAGGAGATTCCCGGAGCTGCCTAACCCAGTGGCCTATCCGCATACGGCTTCCTGATCCCCTAAAGTCACTGAGTTAACTAATCCCTGCTGTAAAATAGTAATTGGTTGGTTTTTCGTAAACCCTGCAGGTCTCACTGTCCGAAAGGTAAGTCCTGGGCTTGCGCCCCGAGATTAAGTCAGGAGTCCACCGCTGAGCACCGCCACCATGACAAGAATATTTCCAATCGAAAATAAGCCGCTGCTAGGACTATGGAGAGACGTTAAGGCACCAGACACCTCAGCAGTGCCCATACGGTATATCTACATGAGCATCGCGAAAACTGTGAATGTCCTCAGGTGTAAAGAGGGTCAGAGTGCTGGAGCCATGCCATTGTTAAAACCCCGCAGGAAGGGTTTTCCAACAGTATAAGCTGACTTATCTCTTTCATATGGTTCCCGATAACCCCAGTATTCCGTTTAAATTGCCCTTCTAGAGTATTTTCACCAGTTCCTTGTCTTCTTACGTACCAACAAAATTGCACCTGGCCGGAATCATCAAACCTTTGCGACTGACAAAGGGAAATTCTGCCGAGGTTGAGAGTTCAGGTCCTAAATTAGTAGAGCTTTTGGTAAAATCAAACAATGATTAAGAGATAAATTTGTTGCCATACATTATTATCGTACGAGGGAGGCACATGGTCGTTATAACAAGCCCACCAACATGTGAGCTTGGGAAAAGGATGTTCATATAACCAAGTCTCTGTTTATCAAAAGAAATAACCAATCTATTGTACAGAGAAGGATTCTATACATGTTCTATGAATTTTCCATGCCAAGTCCAGAAAGGTGTGTCCGATCTCATCAGTTTCATAGAGTAAATAAGTACGACAGCGAGTTTACAGTACCAGCTTGAAATATAACTTTGCTTTTTTGTTTCTCTGTTACTTCTTTCTTCCGTACTATGCTGCGGTGTGTTCTTTTGAACATCCATTAGGCTTAAACATTAAAGTAACAAGCATTCTTGGGGCGATATGGGCAGGGCTATATCGTAATCATACTGATTCCACGTCTACGATCAGGCTGACGGCGAACTCGGTTAAAATCGCTAGCACCAAAGACGTGTTCAGAAGTTCGATGATTGACAGGACCGTTCCTTCTATCTTTGATCAAACTATATAAGGCTGAGGACTTGATTGTGGATTTGCGGTTTGGTCAGTTCTACTTCATGGTCAATGCATCCATAATGTGATGCGTTATGATGAAAAGCCAATCTGTCAGAGTGGGTTCATCTTTGTAATCACCTTGACTAATTAGCTGATGCCTGTAGTAACTCAAGATGACTGGTTGAAGAAGGGAAGAACAAAGAGGAGTTTGTCAGGGTCCTCGGATTCAAATCTGCTGCCTTCGGCCGAGCAGGTAGTTTGCCTTGGTAAGGATAAATTGGCTCGAATCACTAACTAAATGCCAATCCATCTCCTGCTTTCTCCACTTTGGAAATGTAAAAAGACATGGGAACTGGTCCCGGATTGGGAAGTGCCGGAGGGTTTTCATGTAGATATAAAGAATAACAACCTGAATATGGGAGAATAATTTGGTCACTTCTTTATTTTCTTCCCTCCCTTTGAAGTTTCTGCCTTTGAAGGGCTTGCCTAATACTGCGACCTCACTAAAATGGCCAGACATCATACAAGCCCACTTTTACATTTGCCAAAAGAGCTCCAAGATATGATCTTTAAGCAAGTATTGCTCCTTGACTTGTCCAGCCTGGTTCCTCTGGCCAGAGTTAATACAACCTTACGATGCGGAATTCAGTCCACAATCAAACGTCTTTTTCCATCTCAACAGACCCACTGCTATCCTAAACCCAAATTCGGTACCCTTCTCGCCCTTGGTTTAAAGGACTGTGAGATTATCGATGTCTTGGAGGACCTGGACCACGAGGAGGGTCACCGCCGCTACCGCACGGTCCTTTACTCATCTTGGAAGCGCGTAGCTTGGTGCTGGGAGCTTGGCTTTTACGACTGGCAACTGAACGCCCTGGATGTTTCAATCATCCGAGGGAGCCATAGTCTGGCGGACTATTTTATAGGCTTCTACGGTGTTTCGGAAAGGAATGTGGTCACTGCTATTGAAGCCAATCATCCAGCACTCGCCAAGCACCTCGAGGTAAAAGCACTGCGAAAGGGAGTAAATTTGTCGTCGTGGAGGCTGGAGTTCACACGTGAAGCAGTGGAGTACCAGAGGCTCATTGCGTCAGTTGAGAATCTACAAAACTTACATCAACCCGAGATTCGCACTTTAGATTACATCCGTATTAGCTATATCAACCCCGGCACGGACAGAACAACTCAAGCTAAAGCCGCATCGCCAACGCCGCTGGAAGCAGAAACTGTCGCTAGTTTTTGGCGCGATACTCTACTTGGCCTCCCAGAGGTCCCCTGTAGAGTGTATGTCGCAATGGTTCAAAAGTTGGCCAGACGGATATATGAGAGTTGCTGGCCGCATTCAGAGCTTCCGCAAACTCTGGATGAATATAACCTCCTCTTGGTTACAATCGACGTATTGGCCGAAAGATTCCTCGGCTGCTTCACCAGGGACAAGTTCCCAGATGAAATTCTGTCACTGGTGAAGAGCCTCAAGATTAATTCATTGACTCTTGACCAGAAGGGATGCCGTGCGATCTTGATGCGCCAGCCCATGTGTATGGGCCGCAACCCAGCGTTTTGGGCAACACCTCGAAAATAGAGGCCTGTGAGGGGATCGATAGATCCTTCTCACTTCCAACTAAGTTACAGAAAAGAGCATGAGATAGGGCCTGCGTTGCAGAATTCAGCAAATGACATGAGAATACCAGTGAAGGATGTCGGAAACACCAATGAACCCCCAACTTCCAAGACAAAGGCATAAAACAGGGAGCTAAGTTGACAATTCACCGTTTGTTAGCAAAAAAGACCTCCAACCCTGGAGGATGATAGACAACACGTCTCCTCGCCTTGACAACGACTCACTGGTAGTTTGCAGCTCCTGAGTAGTACGAAACCTGGCGAAGCTCTAGAATAGAACGTCGTCACGCTGTCTTTTGATACTGCTGTTTTTAGGGGCTCTGCCAAGGTCCGGTTCTGAATAGGTTTGAAGCTAGCTCTTAGTATGCTCCTATGAGCAAATAAAGGTGATGTGAGATGACTCCAACGATATCATGGCAAAGGGATGAGGAGATCAGCTTTCATTATTAAGACAATTCGGGCTAATATAGATAACATCATTAGTTTTATTTTTGGCCTTGCCCTGCACGGTTATGCGTGAACAGCTTCGTTCGCAAGAAAACACACTCGAGAGAGAGAAGAGCATCGCGAACACGTTAGGTAATCCGATCTCACATCAGAGTTAGCATCTCAAGATCTCGAGCGTAATGAGCTTCCCGATATGCGTTTACACAGTCTTACTAGCCACTGATCCAAACTGTAGTAAAAGACAGATTTCTTACCAAAACATTCTCCCACCACTGCAGTCTCCCGTCTTTGTATTATCATATCCACCGTGAACTAAAGTGCCAAGAATGTGTAGGAAACCATGCAGCAGGAGCGCAGTCAAGGAGGCAGCCAGGGCGGAACCATATGAGCCATTCTGCACTGATATCCGAGCTGGCTCGGCTTAAAGTAGGCAGAGAAGAGGGCTAGGAAGTGACGATGATACAGTTTGGAATCCGGTTTTTTTATATCAGCACAGCTACAAGGAGAAGCACGTCGGCATAAGATTCAGTTAGCCGGTAGAAGAGTAGGACACATTGTATCTACAAGGGGTTGTCGTGCTTTATCTTAGTGTTTATGACGTACAAGCGATGATGAGACTTAAGGTCGTGGATTCATGTGCTATAGCTACAACGAACTCGTTCATTAGTCACTGATGCCAAGAGAGTGCTTAAAGTTGCTGCCTTAGCCTCAAGAAGAATGTGTTCGCCGTTTCTCGCAGAGATACATGTACACCTGTTCGCGAATACTTCCTTCCTCCCGCCTGCACCCAAATCGTCGTCTTGCTTATTTAAACATACGAAATACCGTACTTTGAATGTACTTACGTATTCACTTGTCATCATTGAACAAAGCATTTCAGTATCTATCCTATATGCATCGTTGGATGTCCCACACAGGCAGTACGAACAGTGAAAAGTCGAGGGGAGAAGGCGATGTACATGGCAATCGTACGGCGAGGACAATGCATCGAAGCAGCCCTCCAGCCTTTAATTCCTGAGGACGATGCTGAGGTTGGCATCAGTCACTGCGAAGTGGTTGTGATCTCTCGCCCGACACGCTCCAGAATCTTCTGCTTCCGCATTTGCCGCCTCTTTCAAATCCAAATCTCAAAGAAAGAAAGACAGCCACTGATGAGAGACAGCCTCCGATGAGAGACAGCCTCCGATAAACTCAGCGTTGACTGTATGCGATTGGAGTCTCGCTATAGTAGTCAACTCTCTCGAGGTCTACAGAATATCAGAAATTTATATATAAGACTGTGTTATTGATATATGAGAACCGAGATATAACGCAAGTATCCATCAGGAATAATCGTCAAGTAATTAGAGATGGTCATAGTAACTACTTTCAACTAATGAAATACTTTGTTGTTTCCTCTTCTATTTCTATCTAGCATGTTGAGGGTTTTGTTGGTTTTGCTTATCATATTTGCTATTTGCTACCTAAAGAATCTCAGCCCTCTGTATTCTTTACGTATTGGCCCTTTAGGTAACGTAAAGTTCTGGTGTTTCGCAATTTTATAAGCTCTTGCTTTCTTAGGCAACGCCCTCCGCATAGCATTCATGTCCCAAGGGGAAATACATATAGTAACCTCAGTGGAGTCTTGGCTTAGAGCGTGATTATTCGGTGATTTATCTTCCTCAGGCAATCTAGGCTTCGTAGGAGTCGGAGACCCGCTAATATGCTTCGGTCTCAAACAAAAATTAAGCTGCCTGGGTTTGTCGGGTAGTTTACGACTCTCGTCATTGGTGGGTTTGGATGATTCAGAATCATGCTTGGCCATGCTTGAATGATACGAGTATACGTGTGAAGTATCGGTAGATAGCCGTAGATTCGTTCAGTTGTCCAGCGCTATAGGCCCTACTTCTTCAACTGAAACAACTGTGTCTTCATCGAAGGGCCGATGACAAATGTTATTGCCCGTAATGTAGGTATCCGCTCATTGAATAA
This sequence comes from Fusarium veterinarium, assembly GCA_019191175.1. Lineage (NCBI taxonomy): Eukaryota > Fungi > Ascomycota > Sordariomycetes > Hypocreales > Nectriaceae > Fusarium > Fusarium veterinarium. The sequence goes on from JAHARR010000215.1 coordinate 19,499, forward strand.
TAATAGTAAGGCTACAACTCCTATGGGACGCTCCTGGACGGAAGTAACGACAGGCTTGACCGAAATAAAAGTATATGATAAGAGCAATAGAGAAACTGAAGAAGACAAGGGAGAGGTGAGAATGAAAATGAGGGTGACGGCGATTATAAAGGGGATGGCCGGCAGTATCAAGGCTCTCTTTCAGGGATCTCCTGAACCTGATTTGTGACAGGTCCGAGTGAAGGTAGAGCATGCTCTGGCGGTGGAGAGTCTGTTACAGATAAACAGCCGCCATGCCCCCTGGGCATAATGATAATGCGAAGGAGAATCCTTCCGGTGATGCCCTAATTGGCATTTGCTAAAGTACAGCTACTGAAGGCTTTAACCAATGATATATGAAGCTTTGATTCTATGTGGTCTGCAGAAGGGCTCTCAGAAATTGCCAGTACCCATTGAATTAAAAGCCGCAAGATTGATCAGATTTTGATTGCTCCAGTAATTCGTCAGACGATTGAAAATAGTAATGATCATGAATAGGCAGAAATAAGAAGAATAGGGGTACTTAGCCCCGTGAGAGCGCTGTCTCAAGAAAGCCCAATGAGGCGCAGGATACTAGCTCCGTCAACGAGGGATGAGCCAGTAATATCAGTGGTTTTGTCGTCGGCAATTAAGCCGCAAGGCTTGCAATGGTCTTCATACCGTAAGTAACCGTCTAAAGCATAAGTCTAATAGCACACGCTCGGATGACCTTTCCCTTTGTAACCGCAGTCTCGGAAACAAAGAAAGAGGATGATTGACGCAATTCTGCCCTTCGTATTCGTCGAACCCTTATCTAGACTGTGATCTCGAACTACCCCGTTGATCCTACATGCCCCATTCCATCCCAAAGTAGCGCCCATCCAGCTCATGTCGAATACCTGCAATGCAGGCCTCGTACCCCCGGTGGTCTCTATTGAACTGTGTAGTACTTACGACGTTTCAGTCCATAGATTGGTTTTTAAAGGCTATAAATAGGGCAGAAATCAAACAGGCTAATGTACAATACAAGAAATAGGGGCAGCGGCTCGAATCCCGGAAGAAAAAAGAATATTTAACCTTTAGCGACCAGGCTGCCTCACATAGACGAAGAACCGTGTCAAGGCTGACGACAAGCAAAGAGATACGGATCAGACTACAATGCAGGCGAGCACCAGCATGCTTATCAATTCCCAGGGTTCGCCTCCTCGTCCAATCGGATGGTTTACTAGAAAATTGGCAGAGCCATCCAACTCTACTCGAGCTCTCTGATTGACGGGAGCAAGCAGTGGAGCCTGCAGCTGAAAGCCGGGTCCGGGATGGTAGCCCTGCTCCACCTAGGCACCACGGACGGGATCTCGAGCAAAACAAATACAACTCTTCGAACAGGGGCTACCCCTGTCGGTTTTATCCCAGCTGGCGAATTAGCTCTTATCCGGCTAAGTTTAAAGATACTGGCTACCCAACGATCCTGTGCCAGTACTTCTTCAAGTGTCGGCTCAAAATCCTATGTGAACAACCCCAGGCAAAGCTCCGTCAAGAAATCAACTTCGTCAACATCGCGAGAGACGCCCACCAAATTTCCACGAGAATATGTTGGAGATATGATTTTGCTTAGAAGTCTCGGCTGATGTCGGGTGCTCTTGATGTGATACATCATATCGTTGTCACAACGTGCAGGGGCCAACCACAAGGATTCAGGGGGAGATAGAAGTGCATTATTAATTTTAAGCCTAAGGCTCGAAACATAGTCTGGTGGTATTCGCGCGTACTCTTTAATCCCATTTCCTCCTGTCACATAGTTGGCAGTCTTGATGTTTCTTATGCCCGAGCCATCGTCTAAACTTCCACAACTATCAGAGTCAAAATCTTGCCACCACATTCGTTCTTTACATTCAGAGTCCTTAGTTTATTGAACTTTTCAATCTACTGTCACTTCCAGCCGATGGTTTTTCCTCTTAGCTCTCTCTATCGTGTTTTCTTCTCTTCATCTTCGTTAAACTGTCACTGGCCTCTGTTCCTGCGGTACAAGAACCCACTGAGGGCTGTGAACTCCTCTAAATATGGCCACAGGGGAAGATGTCTGGGACTGTCTCCCAGAGGGGGTGCAAAAGTCTGTTTGGGATGAGACAGAGCGCAATTTCTGGGTTAATCTTCGCAGCAAGAAGGATGCCGAAAACAAAAAGATTGAGAAGGATTTCCAGCTCTCGATTAACGAAGTCAGGTTGAAACTCAGTGACCTTACGGGACATCGAAGTCAACTGGAAGAATCTCAATCTCGACTAGCCAGGGAACTCGCCAAAGTCGAGGCTGAACTGGCACGCACCACGGATGAGTGTGATGAGAAGGCCACCCGACTTGAGCGCATTGAGCAGGACTACCGCACGTCACGTCAGAAGAGAACAGAAACGCTCCATGATATTTGGTTCAAGATGCGTCGATTCTTTAGACAAAAGAGAGGAGAGGATCCTGATGCCCCAGACCATCTCGGACCCGAATCAGAAGGTATTGTTCTACCTGAAATGTTGTCAGAGCTATCTTTAGGCTTTAATGGACCGACCCCACGAGTAGAGCCTACTAACGGCACTGCAGTGGTAGCGGGCAGACCTGAGGAAGAAGAAGAAGAAGAAGAAGAAGACGAGGATCGTATGGAAGGCATCGAGCACCACGATAATAGGGGAGCCGAGAGCCTCGTTGATATTGTTGATGCTGATGGCAATGTGATTGGACCCCTGGAACAAATAGAGCCTTGGAACCAATGGGTTGAGGGTATCCAAGAACTGGAGATACGAAGACCCGTCAAGATCCGCCGAGGACGACGGTTCAACCCTACACATCTTGCAGGCATTTACGAGCGAACTGAGGCGAAGGGGGTCAAATGGCTCTCTTGTATGATTCAAGCGACGGGGGCGATACAGGCCAAAAGATGCCTGTCTTGCGATAAGAACCAAGGCGCCTTCGACGACTGCATCATTGTCGGCGGAGAGCTCTTTCAGAAATGTGGCAACTGTGAATGGAATCGCCAGGGATGCCATGGTTCCTCAGGGGACACAATTGACATACCGGCCTCGAGGAAGAGGGCACAACGGAAGAAGCAGCTGGAGGATGGAGCCCAAGAGACTTCTGCAAACCCTTCCTCAGAAACAGTACATCAGACAGTTGAAGTCCAGCCGAGGTCTGAGCAAACAACTCAGTCACAACCTCAGCGAGTCGATGAACAGATTTCTGTGCCCTATCGGCCACCTTCACCAAAGCCCGCTCTACAATTCCCTGAGCTACAGCCTGATAGACAACCTGATAGACAAATTGAAAGACAGCCCGAGCGGCAATACGAACAGCAACCCGAGCAACGGCCTGAACGACCAGTCGAGCCTCAACCTGCGCCACAGACTGAGCGACAAGCAGGATGGACTACTGCACGACAGCCAGAACGGCGCCCTGAACACCAACCCGAGAAAGTTCCAGATCGACCAGATGAACGGTTTCATGATGTGATCGCTGCGAAGGCCCCAGAACGGACTGTCGAGGTAGCACCAATCCAAATCGCTGAACACCCTCATGAAATGGCCTATAGATCAGTTCATGGACCACCTCATGGACCTCCAAGCCAGCCGACACCAATACATCCTCAACCTAGGCCCCTGGAGACACCACGTTCTGTGCTTCCTTCGGGTGTTCTGCGCCGCAGTCCTCATGAGATCCTCCATCCATCACCAAAGCTCAATAGCCATGCCAGGAGCTATCGCTGTTCTGATCCAACTCAAACATCACGAGAGCCTGAGCAACTCCACACTCCACAGGAGTATCGCATAGCTGCTGGCTTTACGCCGGCTAATGTGAGAAGTCGACCTCCATCCAGCGAGCGAAGAAGACCAACTCCACCATCTCTGTCCCTGGACCCGTCACCGCAGCCACCCGAATCCCCTCCTGCCCAACCACTGGAAGAGATTACTCGAGATAACATGGTCCTGAAGAACGACGGAAATGTTTACACCTATCCTGAATGCGTCGCCGGGGTGCCATTGGTCAAGATTAATGAGGAGCACCCCTATTGGGAGCCCAACTGGCCTAACGTCAAGACACTCACTGAGCTACAGCTTGCTCGATGGCATGAGGAGCTCCAGAACGCCATTGAAGCACCCCGTGAGGGAAAGGCAGGGAAGACATGGAAGTATAAAATTGGCAGACAGATCAATCGTGGTATTAAGATCCTCGAATTCCACGAGAAGGGTCCCATCAGCCCTTATCAATTACTAGGTAAAAGATACATAGAGGCCGGCAAGGGTGGTATTACTTCATACAACGCGCTATTTCGATTGGCAGAGACAATATCGGAGCTTGAAAAGTTCAATATTGATGTATCGCCGGTTGACTGGATGCGACAGCGACTTCACGAACTAATTCAAACGCAGGGTCATGAATTCAATCTGCCACGAACACTTGAATACTTCTATAATGACACGAAGCTCGCCAGTCTTCGTTCCAAAAATGGCTTTAAGAATATTGGACGCCCTCCAGAACCCCCGAATGCTCGCTTGAGTCACGGCAGCCCTAGCAATACACCCAAACCTCTCCAAAAGCGGAAGTCTATGCACTTTGTTCCTCCTACGCCCCGGGAGTATTCATTCATCAACCACTCTCCTCTTCCTAACCAGGTACCATCAAGTTATCAAATCGTAGCGCCAGCACCAGCACCTGTCTCCGCCCCTGGCCCTCAGCCAGCATTTAGCACCCACCTCAACAAGAAGCCGAAATATTTGCCGCCTGCGCATGGAAGCCCCGTACATGACGAATTCCACTATGAGGGTTGGTCCGACACAGACTCATGTAGTGGAGGCAGCATCACCAAGTACGATTGGCGGCTTGCTGTAGCCAAGACTCGGTTGTATACCAGCCATGTCGATATCACACAGTATTGGACCTGGGTAGGACATATACAATGTTTCCAACACCAAGTACTCAAAGATGTGAAACCCACGAAATGGGGTTTGTTTAGGGACGAGATCGATTTCCATGTCAACCTCGCAGAGATTGAGGCGATGGAATGGAGTATCGAAGCACTTCGTGTTCACATCATTATGAAAAAGGATGCTGGAGAGCTTGCTGCGGATGGCAAACCTCGAGGCAACGTCATGGCGTCTTTCCCACGAGCACGTACAATGCGTCGCTTCCTCTTCTTCTGTAGAGAGAGAGGTATGAAAATGGCCAAGAGGAAACCGTAAGTGTAACCCCATGAGAACAATTGTGACAAAGTTGGGAACTGACCTGGATAATAGTGAGCAACTCAATAATCTGTGGGATTCCATGGTTTCTGAACAACTCCCTGACAAATCTAATCAACAGTTGGTGGAATGAGTTTCGTCAACAGCGAGCGAATTCTTCCGAGTGGTAGAGATGTCCTGTCCTGTATGCCTATGTTTAATCATAATGCGATTCCTTATAGTTCTTTGCTGTTTTCTTCTTTCTATCATTCTGGGGGAATAGTCAGTCTGCACGCATCCGCATATGAATCAGTGTGCTTAATGAAAACCTCATATATTGGCGGTTGAGCCTCAAGTGGTTGCAATGCAATGGTTTAATTGAGCGCTAGAGAGGAGTAAAAAGACCAAAGCCCAGTCTCTAATGTTTGCGATGGCGGACCTTACAGCGATTGCCTGGTACTTCTCGGTGTAGATGATGTCGCTAGCAAGAAGTTTGCCCAAGATGATATCGCGCTCCATTAACCGGTCATGGAGAGGCTGAGTGAAGTTGGTTTCAGTGGCGGGGTGCATTGACTTGACAGCCGCAAGGAGACAGTGGGACGCCTGGATCTTGATCCTTGCCCATGAAAGACACATCCGAGATCATCCTCTACAGTGGATATGAACAAAAAGTTCTTTTAGAGAGGCTCACATTCCCTTCAAGGCTCAGCTCAACGCCGACGATGCTATCATTTCTGGCCGCTAGACCGAATACACAAGAGTTCCAATTTAGCCAATTCTACGTCTGCGAGAGAAATTTGTCGAGGCCTTGGGTCAAGATGTTGTCACAGGAACGTGTAGAAAGACCCTGGAAAACAGGTTGGCGGGAAGCGAAAGAAAGAAGTTCCGTCTAAATTTGTAAATAGCAGCTTAGAAGAAAAGACTAGAGGAAACCCGGTAATCATCTCCAAAAGCCTTATATGAGCGAGGGACCACTCGTGCACATGGTGACATGAAAAAAGTATATAATAGTAACGTGGAAATATGAGAGGCCTGAGTGACCTGCTGTTCCATAATTGATCTTGCCATGACCTAGTTGGGCGATCTTTAGCATCTTGTAATGAGCGTGCACTTATCGCATGTCTTGACATGAGGCTGAATGTCTGGCTAAGGAGGCTACCGTCACCTTGTATGAAAGCAACGCTCCCGAATCCTCCCCGACCATCCAAGGAGACATCAACGGAAGAGCCTTCAGACAGCGAAGGCCATTATCTGTAGTACCTTATTGTGGATAGCACAAGCAACAAGGAAATTATCACTCAGCATGGCATGCCTTTGACAAGCTTAGGTCGAGTTGTAGACTTGAGTCGCACTGGAAGAGGATTTCTCTGGATTAAGAGCTTCTTGGAACTCTTCCTGTTGTGTCTGTCTTTATGTAGTATCTCGACGGAGTATCAGAGAGGCTTTCGACGACCACCGCGATAGTAAGGCCCCATCAAGTGCGTACGCACTCGTAGGCCATATATGGCAATATATCAACTCCTGAATTTTGCCCGACCGAATCAGCTTTTATTCTCAGTCCAGTCAAAAGCGTGGCGACTGATCTGGTTGGCTGATGGTGAGGAGCTATAAAACGCTGTCCATGGGGCAGACGTTGGATGAATGATGGTGATGGAATAATTTAGATTCACTAGCCATTGTCGAAGCGGCCTACCCGTCAGTAGTTGCCTTGTCGGGTTGCACGTTCTGCATGAAGTCAATGTTCCCTGTCCTGCATCGGGTCTAATAGTGTTAAGATTAACCCTCCCTTGTATAAACTAGGTATGCTCTAGCTACTAAGCGTGTTTCTCTGTAACGAGGCGTATCCAAAGCCCCTTCATAATTCAGTTTGGCTACCCTAAACTCCGGATCCGATTGTTCTTTTGCCTTAAAGGCTAGCTGAAACTTGAGAACCCACTGGACGTTAAGATATCCCATTGAAAGTAATGTAGAATTATTGGAAGGGCATTATGTTGATCTGCTTGCCTAACTATAGTTCTTGGTTTTGTTCTAAAAGTCTTTTCATTTCAGCCGCCCTGCCCCTTTACGATTGGTGTATTATCCACCCCACCTAGCCAAAATGGAAGAGTCAACTGGCCACGAAGAGAAGCTCAACGATGAAGATATGCTCGATGATGAAGGAGGCAACTCTGCTCAGACTCCAACAGAACAAGCGGCTGCTCGGCGTAGAATGAAACGATCCACGTCAGTGTATTGGATGCCAGTACTGAGGCAACAGCTTACTGGTTCAGACTCACCCGCCAGCAAACTCGGTTCCTTATAAGAGATTTTGCAAAGCAGCCTCATTCTGATGCAGCACATCACGAGTGGCTCTCGCGGGAGATGACCGGCCTCAGTCCACGTCAAGTCCAAGCTTGGTTCCAGAACCGGTAACTATCACATTCAACTGTCACCAGGCCCTCGCTGATCGTGCTGCAGACGTGAGAAAATCAAGCAACTACATCCTGACGACCGTGTATGATAAAGATGGGAGCAGTCCTTGACCTACCTAGAAGCTTTAAAATCATATACGCCTAGTATTTATAGATTTTGTCCCCCCCCCCCTCCCCGGGGGTCCAACTGTATCTATTTGCCAGTCTTACCGACGGCAACGATGTGGAAATTATTACCCTCATCGGAAAAGCGAAGGTAACCATCAATTCCGTACAAGGCCTCGTTTTTGCAGCAGTATATATTCCGTTAGTCTCCTCGGTGAGTAACTCTCGTTAGTGGATTGGTGTGACAGCCAACGCGCAGTATCAGTCACGTAACAGGATCTTGTCAGCTGTGAAAGCCGCGGTATTACCACGCACTGTGACCCTTTCCTGATAACGCCAGCCTGTTTTTTATCTTCCTGAAGTTCATATTCGATTAATCGTTCGTTCATTCATTACATCCGTACATTCGTATATCCTTCAGCTATATGCCTCTCTACTCTGAAACTTGTCAAGAGTTCGTCATGTGTGCGTCCCGGCCCGCCTCACGGTATCTGACTGTCGCTGCATGCACTCTCCTTCTGCTGGTCTTCTACCAATTCTCCCTTTTGACCACATTCAACAACCGGAACCCAGGCGCGCCCTTCGCTAGCAAGAAGGTCAAGGTGTCGGTGATAGAGAGCAAAGGCTGCCATGATGAGGTATCGGCGAGCTACCTGAGCGCGCTGGGCCAGCTGTCTGAATGCAACTCCAATGTCTTCCTGGCTGCTCAACGATTCGGGATTGACTCCATCTACAAACTGATCCCCGGCGCCGACAACCGCAAGCTGGTCACACATAATGAGTTCCGGCCCCAGTACTTCGAGAGCGAGATCGCTGCCGAGCCGGATATTGTGCTGTCTGTCACCAGCGAATACGATCTCATTGACGCCAAGCTCAAACCTACTTTCGCCCATCTCCTCCACAATACCAGCAGCATTCTGTTTGCAACGGTCCACCACGGCAATGAGTGGACGGACGACCGTCGCTTCCAAGCCGTTAAGCCATGGATCAAGGCAAAACGGCTGCGCTTCATCACGCTCAGCGACCATGTTACCAACTACATGACAGGCATCGTCAAGCACTGGGTGACAAAGATGGAAGCGCATGACGTCCCCATCAGCACTTTCCCGCCGGTTTTCACCATCCCCACCGCGCCCATGAAGAACGAGGCGACGCTCCGCTTTGCCATGCAGGGCGACCTGGTTGTTGATCGTCGCCCAAACCGTGACTACGAGGGCACTTTCAAGCGCTTCGCCAAGCTTAATAGCACCGACCAGGCCATCGAGCTGCACGTTGTCGGCAACGGCGACCTGCTCAAGGTACCAGAAGAGGCCAAAGACCGGATCAAGTTCCACCGCGGGCTCCCCTACCCGGAGTTCTACGAGGTGCTGCACTCGGCCACTGCGATGCTACCCGCCTTCGCCTCCCACGAGTATGTGGAGAGCAAAGCCTCCTCGACCATCGCAGCCTCGCTTATCGTGGGTTCACCACTTATCGCCGACGACGCTCTGCTTAATGCCTACCGCTTCCTCCGCCGCGACGACGTCTACTATCGTGAAAGGGGCGAGGATGAGATTGACGTTGTCGAGCGTATTGCCAAGCTACCGAAGCAAGATCGCCTAGCCAAGGCCGAGGGCCTCCGGGAAAAGAACGAGCTACTGACGAAGCAAGGAGGGGATCTCTTCCGGCAGTGGATATCAGAGTCGCGGCAACGTCTGGAGGAATAGATAGTCGTACGGGCGTCCGTTGGGAGTCCAGTCGTACGTACTTCGGTTTTAGATGAATTGACCAGCATACTGTACAGCTAAAGATAAGCTATTGTCGCAGGCCGGGCATGGTCCTAACGAGCCTCGGGAACAGCAGCCCTTAGTAGTCAAGCTGGGTGATCTAATGTAAAACTTGTGTGATGGAATACCCCACACAAAAGAAAGAATCAAGACTTGACGTACAGTCGGATTTCGTAGAATCGATTGTGATGCCTCGACCTAGACCGCAGCCATCAGAGGTGTAGTACACTCGGGCGTGGAGAGACTTCCCTTTGCATGTCCTATTGATTGCACAGTATCGCTTGGGGCCGTGGACAAGTACAGTATACATAGTACTTACCGTGAAGGAGTGCACCCCAGCGAAGAGTCATACGGAGGGACAAGCAATTGGGTGGCGTAGACTTGCTGTTGGTCTCCTTGTGCCAATGTTCAGCGTCAGTTGGGTTACCATGCAGTACCCACCTGCCGTACGTACCCACCTACCGTACAGCAAAAAAAAAATTCCCCCATACAAAATGCTAT
>JAHARR010000216.1:0-29350 GCA_019191175.1 Fusarium veterinarium
GGAGAAGGAGAAGGAGAAGGAGAAGGAGAAGGAGAAGGAGAAGGAGAAGGAGAAGGAGAAGGAGAAGGAGAAGGAGACATAGGATGTTGGATCCCAAGAGGCTGTTGTAAGGCTATCTCTTTTGCTTCTACGTGTCTTTTTTTATTGGCTTGTCTTGTTTTTGTTTGCCTTTTTGGTGTCTCGTTCTTAGTCGCAAAATGTAATCGAAACCACAATCATGACTTTACGGTGGTCTCAAACAAGTGTATAAGGTACGTCTAGTTGCCAACAACAGACCGCCCATGCTGCGCAGTATCTACCTCATCTTGGCAACTGTTAACCCCGTTTAAGACTAAAACTAAAAAATAGCTTCCCATGAACAAGTATTGGATCATTACCATTGACCAAGTTTCCAATCTACCAACTAATATGGTATTTGCAGTTATCCGGACGTTTCGTGGTATGAAGCCATGGAAGCGACACGGGTTATAGCAAGTGATACTTATGATGACTCAGAATTCTTTCTGGTTGAGAAGTTGGATTGTTTACATTGAGGGGAGACCATCATGAGTCGTCCGCCGTGCTCAAAAGGGTCCCCAACCTTTATCATGATTATACCATATCTTTATAATTTGTTAGTCAGAAGCTCCTTGAGTCTTGATTATCTGATATGCTGTGAATGAATTTGTTTGAAACACCTATTAGCTCATGAAGCACATCCAACATGAATACAAAATTTTCTTCCTTTTATCATGCTCCCCCGGCTTCTCAACATGGTTGTTACCCCTCATGACAACTCTGACAGTCCATCACCACAAAATACCAACTAACGTTAGCATTAGATTCCACTAAGCACGCCTTCTCCATATTCCCACTAGAAACCCCAGGAGCTGGGCAGGTCCAGCCGTGCCAATGATACATGAGAACCATCTGTTAGCAGGGGCATTTTAGCACTGACTCGGGGTAACTAGACCGAAAGCTTGCACCCCCACCAGCAACAAAAAAAAAAGTTGCTGATATCATTCTCAGGTGAATCCGCATCGCAACAACAAGAGCGCTATGGAGTGCACGTAGCGCTAACAAATGCGGGCTTTTTTAGCCCCTTCAACGGGGCAATGACGACTTTTGACGTGGGGCAAGTATGGAAATTGCCCCGCGGCGTCGTTGCTTTGGTTTGCTTTGGTGACAGGCACGGCAGTTTGCGGTTGGTGTTTCTGGATACGTACAGTAGAAGCTTCTCGATCGATGTTTTGATTAGCGAATCAGCTTCTGTGAAAGCTCTTCGGAGCTGCCCATTTAGGCATCATGAGTACCTTTTTAGTGTAACAAGTCATTCCTGTTACAGCTATTGTTGATGAGGAGTTGGTGGTGGGGGAGGGAGCCGTCACCACCAGGGTTCTCGATGCGCGAGACATGGCATTGGAGAAGATTAAGATGTAAATGTGGATATCTATGGCGATAGCAAGTACTGGGTCCTCATCTGGTGTCATAACGCGTCCACGTTTACTAACATTACCTTACTCTTGCGTTTCTGGCGGTTGTTGCAGCTACGCAATTCTTCTTATAAACCCCTCCACGTCTCCTCTCCCAAGTTGACCTCTGTCTCTTTTCTCTCTTCCCATTCTCACACTTACACAGCCCTCTCACATACCAACCTCACCCAAAAAAACAACTGCAATCATGTCTTTCGGTCGAACTGTTACCCTCAACTCGGGCCACAAGATGCCCCAGATCGGCTACGGCACCTGGCAGGCTGCCCCCGGTGAGGTCGGCAACGGTGTCTACGAGGCCCTCAAGGCCGGTTACCGTCACCTCGATCTTGCCAAGATCTACCAGAACCAGCGTGAGGTCGGCGAGGGTATCAAGAAGGCCCTCAACGACGTCCCCGGCCTTAAGCGTGAGGACATCTTCATCACCGGCAAGCTCTGGAACAACAAGCACCGCCCTGAGGAGGTTCCCGGTGCTCTTGATGACTCCCTTGAGGAGCTTGGTCTTGACTACCTTGACGTGAGTTTAAGATTCATTCACTCGTTTCCACGCACAGCTAACCATCGTATCAGCTCTGGCTGATCCACTGGCCCGTTGCCTTCAAGAACGGCCCCGAGCTCTTCCCCCTCAAGGCCGACGATAAGAACAAGACCGAGCTTGACCAGGGCGTCACCCTGTCCCAGACTTGGGAGGCTGTTACCAAGCTGCCCAAGGAGAAGGTTCGCTCCATTGGTGTCTCCAACTTCTCTATTGAGATGGTAAGCTTCTACAATGCCTCACCCCAACTCTTGAACAAACAACTGACCCCCACTAGCTTGAGACCATCATCAAGGACACCGGTGTCACCCCCGCCATCAACCAAGTCGAGCGCCACCCTCGTCTTCCCCAGCCCGAGCTTGTCAAGTACCAGAAGGAGAAGGGTATCTACCTGACCGCCTACTCTGCCTTCGGCAACAACTCATGGGGCGAGCCTCTCCTCATCAACACCCCCGAGGTCAAGGCTATCGCTGAGCGCCTCAGCAAGTCCAAGGGTAAGGAGGTCACACCCGCTCAGGTCATCCTCGCCTGGTCCACCCTCGACAACCACATCGTCATCCCCAAGTCCGTTACTCCCGCTCGTATTCGCAGCAACTTCGAGGAGGTGGAGCTTGACGAGGAGGCTATCAAGGAGCTTGAGAAGTTCGGCGAGAAGCCCCAGCGTTTCAACATCCCCAAGACCTGTAAGTCTCAATCCACGATCCCAAATACCTGAATTTCTACTAACATTTTCCAGACTCTCCTGACTGGGACATTGATGTTTTCGGCGACGAGAAGGAGAAGACTGCTACCCACAAGGTGGTTCTTAAGCTGTAGAGGCTTTTATGATACCAAGTTATGATGTATGACGACATAGAATAGATCAGTTAAAAAGGTTGGGCGGATGAAAACTTGACCATAGAAAAAAATTACAAAAATTAATGACCATCATCTCTCCCTCTTATAATACAGTGCTTACACCCTGACAACTGCCGAGCGAATCATCGTGTTTTTCCTTTTTTTGTTTTGGACATCAACTGCCGATATGTCTCGGGATCGACCATCCACATGTCTGAGCAATTCAAAGGATTTGTAAATACGACAATTTAGAATGAAGAGTATGTCCCCAACAAATAATACCGCAACTGGTGAACTGTTCTGAAACCGCCATTTCCATACCAAATAATGCTATGACAGCGTCTTCCCCATCTACAATACGTAGTCAAAATGTTCCAAACCATATATGCACCTTATCCCAAATAAATTGTATACATCGTAGTGTTCTCCGTGTCTTGCGCCATCATTTAGTAGATATTGCCTGCTGTATGTGTTGTCGGTATCTAGGCGCCGACACTGAAGCCGAATGAGCCGTCAAAGACGTCGAGTTTCTTGACGTCGGTGCCTCCCCGGAGAGCTAGCAGAACGTCCATCGCAGGGACTTTGTTGGCAGGATAAAACAGAAGGAGATTGTCCATATCTTCGTCTGTGAGGCCGCACATCTCGTCCCACTTGTAGGTATCGCTAACTTTGGACATCCTATTATCGGGATTGTCAGTATAGTCTGCGTGAGGGGCCTCATGGAACTGACCAGAGCATTCGTTTGGGTCCATCCTCAGGCTTGGGGGCCATTTTTCTTAATCTTAGTCGTAGTTCACCGATAGTCTCGATGGCATTACCAGCATTCTTGGGTAGTTGCTTGGCGATGAACTGCCGAATGGCCGCCGCCAACCTGGGTCCCTTGCCGTTGGTGCTGACCATAATCTGGAGGGGACCATCACGATGGATACTGCCGAAATAGAAATCGCATTCTGGTGGTACGTCGGCGATGTTGGCGGGAATCCTTCGCTCCTTGCAAAGCTTCCAAATGACGGTCGAGGCGGCGGGGTCGTCGATAGCGACCAGAACCATGCTGGCTCCGTCTAAATCTTCGGGCTCGAATACTCGGTCGACGTGGGCGACTTGGCCTTCGCTAACTCGGTAGGCGACTTCATCATTGAGGCCGGACTTGGGGCACACGACAGTGACGTTGGCATCGGCGTTGAGGCAGTTTAAGATTCTACCAGCAGCGACCTAAAGAGAATTGTCAGGTAAGATGAATCATTGATTCCACGGTAGTTTGTGATTGATGAGCGCATCAAACATCAAAGTCCGAGGCTCGGCGCATGTGATGATGATTCAGACGTACCTCACCACCGCCGACAACAAGCACCTTCTTGTGCTTGATTTGCCATGCTAAGATCAAACTGCCTCCAGGCTGCACGGGAGGATAAGTCTTTGCCATTGCGACTGAAGCAGAGGAGGAGGAAGCAGAAGCAGAAGTAGATTCAGAGGAGGGTGTAGAAGAGGCGGGAGGAGATGCCGGAGATGCCAGCGCCGGCTGGGCTGATACTGGCTTCTGAATGGGGGTCATTTTTCCCCATCAGCTAAAGTCAGGGACGGTAAGTAAAGGTGACAATGGTTGACTCTTATCGAAGCTGCAGGGGTTGTGATAAGACACGAAGGCTCAAGGGGGCAAGATAACTTCTGAACCGAAGCCAGAGAGTCAAAATTAGCTACTCTATTAGCGCAATATTCTATAGTGTAACCTGCCTCGATATTTTTGTCGTACAAGATAAAGGTCCCAAGTTTTCTTGCCCCATGAGACGGGGAACGGGAGGAAGCGAATAAGAGCTAACTTTATTTGGTATAGAATGACGCATGCTATAAGTGTACTTGGTTCACCGCCTTTGGAGCTCCGAGCCCAAGGTACCTCTTTATCTGGCATGAGCACCAAGCCACTGGGAGCAGTACCTTGCCAGGCTATCCTGTATCCCCTCAATCCATCATCTTACTTCCAACATCCCCCCGTGGTGCAGCTCGAGATAGAGCCCGACCAGCTACGGTCGCACTCTTTTTCTCTTTGATTTTGTCTTCTCATTTCGAAACCTCTTCATCATGTCGGGCCGCAAATTGGGCGGCGGCCGTGTCCTAGGCAGCGGCAGGGGCCTTGCTCCCCCGACACCTCCGATTACGAATGCGCCTCGAGTAGCAAGTCCATTAGCAGCGTCCGAAAGTAGCATATCGATAGCTTCATCGTCGATATCCCCGCCTGTTAGTGGTATCTCACCAGATCTCCCGAGTCAGGACATTGGAAATAGCATCAGCGTTGGTGCTCAAGGGAAAGGCCCTGCTGATGGCGCACTTGTCTGCCCAATATGCAACGAAGAGATGGTAAATTATGATGATATCTACCTTGAATGCTGTTTGTTAAATACTGTGCCCATAGATGACCCTTCTTCAACTCAACCGACATATCGACGACAACCACCAAGAATTACCAGAGGAGGAGCAGGATGAGGTCAAGACGTGGTTTGATAAGCAGGTTCTCAAGGCCAAACGATTTCAGCCTCTCTCCCTCATCAACCAGAAACTACGCGGTCTCGATGTTTTTGAATCAAACGAATCCCTCCCTGTTTCCGCGCCATCTAATGCTGCTGGAAAGAACCCTCTCGAAGGCCCTGTTGACCCCGACGAACTTATTACACGACATCATTGGCAACGGTCTACAAGTTACGATCTTTGTACAGATCCGACGTGCGGAAGAAGTCTGGGACCTTTGAATGGAAGCATAAACTGCCGACATTGTGGACGATTATTCTGCGAGGAACATACCATGTACCAAATGAAATTGAGTCGAAGCGCAAAACATGAACCGGTTCGAGGCTACTGGGCACGAGTATGCGAGACATGCTTTAAATCAAGAGAAGGATATAATGATCACCAAGGTGTATTGACGGACCACACTAACGCATTCGTGGAAATAAGAAGGAAAAAGGTTGAGCGACAGAATTTAGAAATTTCGCGGCTCGAAAAACGATTAACAAAACTCACCAAATTACTAGCGAACCCTCCCGAAAAACTTACACAATCCAATGGCTCCTTGCTAGGCCCAGTCACATCATTAGCAGGACAAAAGAACCCTCGGAAGCTCATCGAACAGTCTGTTGTTACATGGGAAGAAGATGCTACCGTCTCGAAATGCCCTTTTTGCCAGCAGGAATTTGGCTCTTGGACGTTTAGAAGGCACCATTGCCGTATATGTGGTCGCGTCGTCTGTGGAGACCCGCAAACAGGATGTTCTTCTGAAGTTGGTCTGAATGTGTCGAGCGAAACTAATGGTGCAACAAAAGCGCCTTCGGGGACCGAAAAGCCCCTGTCAGTAACTGGTGACGGGCAAGTTGGGATAGACATTCGGATGTGTCGTGATTGCAAGCACACGATCTTCTCCGCTCGTGACTTTGCAGCTTCGTTACAGCACAAGCCAGCAGATCAACGAGCATACGAAACCTTGAGGCAGTTTGAGCGTGGAATCCAGCAACTTCTACCATCTTTTCATCGAGCTTTACTGAATCTACAACCGGAGAAAAAGGAGAGCGGAGAAATTGATCTCAACAAGCCACCTCCTACACATGCACAGATTCAGGAAGCGGCCAAGATTCGCAAGCGTTTGGTTGATAGCTTTGGAAAATATGGCATTGCTGCGAAGCGCCTGCGCGATCTTCCAACCGAGAGCCCAACACAACGACGTCTTCAAATGGCGATATATACATACGCTAGTGGTTTTCTTCATACAAATATGCTTCCTCTAAAGAGCCTCCCTCAGCTGCTCCGCTCACGCTCATCTGCATCATCTTCTACAGCAGTCTCTACTTCACGACTTCTCGCTTCCCATCACCACTCCGGATCGAGTTTACGACACTCAGAGTTAGCTGACGAGACGTCATCGCAAGCACCTAGTGAAGGGAGTACAGTTGTTAGTCAGCTCGAGGCGGAGGAAAAGGAGCTTCGTGAGCGACTCGTTGTCTTGGAAGAGCAGCGCTTCATGGTTGAGGCTATGGTCAAGACTGCCCAGGGTTCAAGACGCTTTGAAGAAGTGAGCGCTCTGTCAAGGAACGTAGACGAGCTTGATGCTGAGATCAAGGTCCTGAGGAACAAAGTTGGGGGTGTAGAGGAGAGATGGGAAGGGGTATATCGCAACGGCGTTGCATGAACATGCCATCAAATTTTCGGCAAGATCGCCCTGGGTAGTGGAGCTAAACTGGACAAGCCGTCTGCTTGTTTGTATATATCACATGGCATTGCATGGCGTTTGGAGTTTTGAATTGGGCGACACTGGAGTTCTACTGAGACACGTAAAGTCTGCCCAGTCTCTTATCACATAACTTATACTCACCAGAGTGAAAGCACCCCGTCAATGAATATTCTTCATGTCATATATTATACACCATTACTCGTCAAGGACGCTATCTAGCCAACTTCTCCTCCCCTTTCCTCGTTTATGCTCACTCCTTCTCGTCCAGAAATAAAGGTATAAGTAGTCGTCCAATCTTCGGTTCTCGTAGACAAAACGATAAAGTGTCAAAAAGCTTGAAACAGTAATGGAGATATAAACAGGCCCTTGGCAATAAGTAAGAAAACGCCCATTGTTCTAATCCACCACGAGCAGGGGTGCTTTTCGGGCTCAGCGGGTATCAAAAGCACCGTGTACAAATAAACACAGAATCGTACAGAAAGTGTAGTCGTTACAGTCTGCAATAGGCACAACCCGATGTGTGCTGTGCAGTCGAGGAATCAAAGAACTTAGCATCAGTGCACAACACCTTCGACGCCGCCGAGGAAGCGTCTCACACGGTTAATTTCGAGCTCCTCGTGTTCGCTTTCCACGGCTTTGAGTAGACCGTCAATTACAGCGTCCACCTCGTCTTCTTGGACTCCCGTGCATAGCGCCACTACACGACGGTACTTGACTTCGACATCGCGACTCCGTCCTTTTAGGGCCGCGACCATCTTTCGAGTCATATCGCGACGTCCCTCAACGGCACGAATACGGGCACGTAGAACTGCTGCTGAGGGCAGGAGACCCTCACCACCGAAACCGCCGCCCGAGGTATCATCAGCGGCTTCGAGCATAGCAGATAGCTCTGTTTCCCATGAAGATGAGGGGTTGGGCTGTGATGCTCTAGACTGTTCTTGCATAAGACGGACTTGCTCATCTTCACGTGCGTGTGATAGATTGGCGACCTTTTGCCTAGCTAATTGTTGCTTCTTCAGTGTCGCGCTCAGGTGCTCGAAAGTTCGTCGGGCTTCGCCAAGTTGTGTTGACGTCGTGCGGAGAGTGGTATGAAGAGTGTCGAGAGAAGCTTGTTTAGCCTTCATCTCGGTTTGGAAAGCTGAGCCTGTTTCTGATAATAGGTGAGAGATGGCTGTTCTGATTAGCAATGAACTGATGGATTCTCGAGTTGTGGTCGACTTACAGGCTACTATCTCATCACTGCTCTCACGACTGCGTTGATTCGTCCCTGTCACGCCATTCTTATCCACATTGACTTCGCCGTTCGTTTTGTCCTCAACATTCTCACTACCAATGCCAAAGTCAAGGGGGCGCAAACCAACACGGTTGGCGATATTCGGATCGGCGCCGACCTCTAATAGTTGTGAAATAATACTGCGGTTTCCGATTCGAGATGCAATGTTCAGGGCCGTGTCGCCAACACTATCTTGAGCATTGACTATCTCACTCATGAAGCGAGCGATTCCCATTTTTGGATTGGCCGACTGCGAGCCGCTGGGCCCATTCCCATTGGTAGCCTGACTATTAGGTGCGCTACCTTGCCTTACAACCCACTCCAGAAGACTTTCAAGGTAATACCGGCTTGCAGCATTGCGTCCCTTGACAGCGCTCGTCACAGCAATGTGATGAAGCACCGTCCGTCCCTTGTGGTCCCGAGCCTCTATGGTGCTGCCCAAAACCTCGAGGAGGTCAGGAAACGAGTTATGGTCCTGTGAATTTGTGACTAAACATGCCCTCATCAGGGCTGTTTCGCCGGAAGCATTTACGCGGGATGGGGAAGCGCCAGCAGCGATGAGAGCACGGAGCAGAGGCATACGGGCGAGTGTAGCAGCCCAGTGGAGGGCAGTGTGGCTTTGCAAGTCGATGGGCATATCCAATTCCTTTGGGGTGTAAGTTCGAAGCATGTCATGCTTCGTAGGATCGGTGCCAGGAGCTTCCAGAAACAAGCTCATCAGCATGTTTCGCTTCATCTCAACCTCTGGGGACATCTCGTAAGGGAGAGGCGCCAGGGGTCCACTGCCCTCGTCCACCGGCGAGCCATCCTGCATAGTATTTTGGGTGTAGATAAAAGACTCGTTTGGTTCCGTTGGTGATCCAGGGAAGGCCGCTGCATACATGTCCATATTTTGCCCATATCCGCTAAAGCTATCGCCTGGCGTCATGGTCACTCGTTGGCGTTTTCGAGGAGGCTCTGTCTCGTTAATCTGAACTGAGTTGTTAATCTGTTGCGTCGAGTATGCTGAATCAACTTGTTGTCCATAATCAGAGGCAAAGCTCTGTTGAGAGTTGCTAGGGAAATCGTCTCCGTTCTGCATGGATGCTTGGCGGCTAAAGGAGGGTGCTCTCGAAGGGCCATTGCGGCTTCGAGGGCCTGGTGAATCGAAGCGAGCTTTGCTGATGGCGGCGACGGCATGTGAGGCAGTAGTCGAGATGTTCTTGAAGAATGTCCCACTTAAACCATTAGGTCTTCCGTCCGTACTTTGATTATATAGTCGTTTCCTCTGTGCGGCCATAGCTTGTTCCTTGGTTGGTGTGTTAAAATCACCTCGACCAGCAACACCTCCGTCTTGACCCATGTCGTAGGTCAAGAGTGGTCGTAAAAGCTCCTCAACGCCGTATTGACGGCAAACTTGGACACCTCGATCGAATTTTATCCAAGTACCTTGATACTTTCCATAACCGCCTTGAACTTTTTCGTGCTCGCCCGTCTGGATTTCTTTCTCGAGAATCTTGGTGCGCTTCCCCTTATCTACCCCGGCAACTTTCAAGATCTGGGTCGCATTGAGCCATGAGTCGTTGCGACGGCGCATCACGGCGACATTGTTGACCTCCATCTCGTATACATCGACGCCAGAATACGATGCCTATATCAGACGATTGTTAGCAGAGGGAGAGTAGTATAGTTTTTGGGCGTTGCATACCGAGTAGATGGTAGCACCTTCGGAGTCACCATTGTAACCTCTGAAGGAGTTACCCACACCAGATTGCGATTGTTGGCTCATGCTGAATGATTGTTGAGATGATTGCGATGCTGACGGCATCTCGTATTATAGGTGATTACTCGCAGCGTGATATTAACACTGTCTCAGCTGAAAGGTTTTTTCGAGGTGGATTGATGAAGAGCGTAGTAGCATCACAGCACCAATCAGTGCCACAAGAACAAGTCGAAGGGTATGTACAATCAGCAGGGAAACGCGCAAAGTTTGAAACAAGAGGTCGATGTGGCCGGCCAGTATGATAGGATACAATATTTTAAAAGTGCCGTACGAGGCTAAAGGCAGTTGTCCGGGCTCGCTCATGTGCTTCGTCGTCGGAGTTTCAGTCGTTTTGTGCGCCTAAAAACTGGGTGGTTGCAGAATGAAGATGGAGTTGAGACGAAATGAGTAGCTCGAGATAGTGTAGTGGGCGGGCCACGGCGGAGTTGTGCAAGTGATTGGAAGTGAGGTGCAGGTGAACTGGCCCAGGGTCTCAGGTACCTGGAAGATGCCCCAGAGACGAGCGGGGAGTGCGCTGACAACCAATGCTTTAGCGGGTTCTGCGTAATGAGCCGCCTGTAGCTTAGTTGGCCCGGTGAAAGACCTCCACTATAGCTGCTTTCAATTAAACTCGTGTACGAGAGCGAGGTGAGGATGAAAACAAAAAAAAAAAGATGAAGATTGCAGGTGTGTTTGCAGAGGAAAGTTGCCCAGAAGGTGCTAATGCAGGTTACCTCTGCACCTGATAAATACCTGGGGATAAATTGGCTTTGGTGGAGGCAATTAAATGTACCATCATCAACCGTGCTAAGCTTATGCACGTCAAAGTGACTTGTTAGGTTGTGCTCACTTGCAGCAAGTTCCCGATCCCTCGGCTGATGAGCGTGAACGGGGAGAGAAAAAAAGATGCGTTCAATTAATCGAGACGTGTCTGTTTCGTGCTCGGTCGCGCCCTTGGACGTGTCTCGCGCGTAAAGCGCGTAAAGGCCGTGAACGCACGAGCCAAGCCTCGCGAAGATTAATGTACTCATCTTGAGGCCCGCTAACATTGTAACTTGGCCTGTTGCAGTGACTATGTCTTTGTTGTTTCCGATCAGGCCATTGGCTGCTAAAGAATTTGTGCAAGTACACGAAGCTTATGGCCATCAATTCTCAGGCCACGCGCGGATTGTCAAGGCCACTAATGCAACCACTTGTTGATGGCCGTCATAACTTGGCCACTCTTTGTTTCATGCATAACACAACAGTTTCTTCCTTGGATGTGAATTGCATAGATCGTTCAGCTCCATTCGCACTGTTGAAACAGAGTTATGCAATGCCATCAATGACGTGGGGTGCATCTTTCAAGCTCTTGCTGCTAGAGCACAAGTATCTCCAGGCGACTTCTTACCCCTGCCATCGTGATGGTTCACTGATACGACTGAGACACATCGCCTTCGGCCTCCAGTCCATGCCTTTGGAGTAAATCACATCGTCGCAGATATATCAGATCCAGTTCACTGCCTTTCTATCTGCTATAAATGTTCGAGCTCTCGGACGCTTGAACCCACTGCCCGAAGATCTACCGTAGAAACGAAAATTATACCATCGTAGATATCCGAATGCTTCAATATCATTTCAAGACCCGATCTTGAGCCTTTGCAATTGGCAATTAAAATTCTTTCACGGGGCCTTGCGCCTCTCTTCCTGTCTCTTGCCCTTATTACGGTCGCCATGATGCCTCGTCCTCATTCCACAATTCCCGCCCATCTACCTCCTCTTCACCTTTATCGACACATCCTTCGCGAAACATCGTATCTCCCTCCAGCAATACGTCCAGAGGTTACGCACCGTATTCGCACACGATTTCGAAGTCATCGAAAATATGATCATCTCCAAAACAAGCACCGCGCCGCTGCGGCCAATTTTCTGCGCAGATTAAGAGCAGCAAACAGTGGCAAGCAATCACGCATGGCAGACTTGATGATGGACGCATTTGGCAGAACAGGGGCTCGAAGGCGAAGCCTACTTTCGGACTATATACAACCCGAACCTCCCAGCAACTCGGATGATTTGGAAGCCTTGATCCAAAGAGTCGAAGCGGGTGAAAAGCCTTCAGAGACGGCCAAGCCTAAAGGAACTGAGTTACAAAATCAGTCCTCTCCACCTAAACCAGCCGAAACAGCGATAGAAAGTCAAACCTCTACGAATTCTCCAGAGGACACGAACGAAACACCGGGCAATGTAGAAGAAACAAAATCAAAGGCAAATCTAGTAAGAAAAGGACCAAACCCTCTTCAGCCAGCATTCTATGAGAAGTGGAACACCGAGAAGCTCCGAAAGCTCCTCCGCAGTCAGAGGGATGTACAGCGAACATCAAGACTATCTTGGCCTAAAAACGATATCAAGAGTCTCAATCCCGATCATGCGGTCCCTCGTCAAACCATATGGGGAAAACCACCACCACCAAATATCTATCAAGCCAAGCGAGCAAGGTTCTGGAAGCGCATTTCAGGCAAAGCGATGCCACCACTTGGAAAAGATGAGTGGGACCTTCTAGGCCGGCTCAGCAGCGGCGCTCAACAGGAAGATCAGTGGAAGGTCCCGGAAAGACGACCTGCTGCGAAGCCCTCACGTGGTGCTACTACTAAATCTGATGCCTGGGATTGGGAGGGATATGCTTCTCGGCCAGCCTCCCAGGTTGAGCGTCAGAGTCCGCTATCCGTTTATGCTTTGGTTGGACGGGATACGGAAAAGCATCCATATCAGCCAAGATTCGACCATCAGGAATTTTCGCCCAGATGGTTTAAGCGCGCTTATCAACGAGTCTGGCAGTTCACCCCCAAGATGGATCCAAATTCAAAGCCAGACAGGCCCAGGTTCATATGGGGTGCTTTGACAAATCCCGCGGTCCCTCCTACAAAAGCGCAACTCACTATTTTCGAGGGCGTCGATAGCAAGGGTAAAAAGCCAAAGCCGCCCTCCCAGATTCAACGGGCGCCAAATTCACGATCATGGACAGCGGCCAACCCTCTTAGGACGCGGAAATCATAGACACACACATTTCATATGGCCTCCGTGCTCATGAACACTGAACATTGAACTGTTTTCTTTTCCATTGGGTCTATTAATCCGTCAAACTGGCCAGCTTGTTCAGACCCTCGCCATCTACTCGCATACCGACCCAATCGTTCATAGCGTATGCACCAATGCTCTCGTAGAATTTGATGCTGGGCTCGTTCCACTTGAGAACTGCCCAATCAAGTCGACCGCCGTCAATGGCAAGGACTTGCTTAGCCAGAGTGCTCAACAGCTTCTTGCCGTATCCCTTGCCACGCGCCGATTCGCGCACGTATAGGTCCTCTAGGTAGATACCTGCACGCGAGCGCCATGTACTATAGTTGTAAAAGTACAATGCCATGCCGGCGGCTTCCCCTTCGGGGGTAAAGAGGAGAAGGCAACGAGCGGGCTTCGTTGGTGATATAGGTTCGGTGGCTGGGATAATAGAGGCGTCGGTGTTAGGGGAGTCGGAGGGTGCGAATGCGACCGTGGCCTGGATGCTTTCAACGGTTGCCTTGTTGGCATCAGGCTCCTTCTCGTAATCGGCGAGCTCCTGGATGAGCTGGAGAATTATGGGAGCATCTTCAGAGAGCTTAAGTTAGCGCCATGACGACTCTCTAGAGGCATTGGATTGGATGTTGGAGCTTACCCTCCCTTCGGGCATGTCGAATTGTGGCCATTGTAAACGTATGAAAGTTGATAACTGTACAGAAGCTCCAAGATACCCTCTATAGAGAATTATATTTATATTTCAATCAACCAAAAGAGCCGAAAACTGTAGAAAGTTTGGTTTGACTTGGGCGCAGTTGACGCCTTGTTAGTGGGGTTTTGTTTTACGTGAAGGGCGTGTGTAAGGAGGGGCAGTAGTAGAAGCTGGGCGGAATTAGGTTTAGCGAAGGATCCCACTCGTTGGTGTAAGTCAATCTTCTATCCACCTGCATCCTTGATTACCACTCTGTAGGGGCAGCAAGTCAATATTGTTGAAGAGTTTTCATTTTGTATTCATGGATGCTTCCAGACACTAGTCCATTGGATTCCAGAGTCGTGGAATTGACATGACCGCATTGTCTATGGCCAGCATCCAATCCAATCGATGCACTCCGGAGGGGAACTATGAAGAGTTAAAAGCAATACCGCCGAGCCTCCGCGATCCCTATGGACACTATTTACTTTTACATGAACGGATCGAAATGGAGGACTTTGTTCTTGAGGGTTGATCCAGCAGAAACAATTCAAAGTCGGATTCAAGACCAAATCACCAACAGAGTCATGGACAAACGGTCTGCTAGAATGCTCTTTGATTCATTCGTGATTCATCAACATTACGCAAAATGATTACCTGGGGTATGTATCCAACTTTTGTGAACCAGCCACATGTACAACTCTATCTACAGCAAATATCTGTATGTCGGCGCATTATCGCCCAGCTCGGCCTTTTCCTCGTTGGTGAGTTCGGTCTGCGGTGAGTTCGCATCTCTCTTCTTGTTCTCGTATAGAATCACGGCAGCGTATGAGAGACACGCAATGATCGACAAGATGGTGAATGCAATACAGATAGAGTAACCCGGGATGAATTTCGGTGCATCCTTGGCCAAGAAGGAATACACGGCGATAATACCACCAATGTTTCCGAAGCCAACTTGCCATGCGCTGCCAATGCTTCGTCTCCTGTGACCTCCAAGATTCATGTTGAACCAGCAAACAATGATGGGCATAGCGGTGTATGCGCCCATGGTGACGAGGAATAGAGCACCATACTGGACAGAGTGGTTGTTGTGGACGGATAGAAGAATTGCGAACCCGGCGATGGCGACGAGGATGGCAAAAATAGCAAATGAGGCTCGGTGTCGAAGTTTGTCTGACGCGAATGCGACAGCAAGCGAGAAGCCAAAGGCAGCGGCCCACGGAGGAACGCTGTAAAGCTGTGTCTGAATGGGGCTGTATCCGTATGTCTTGATGATACCAGGTGCAAAGTAGGCATAGCCGTATGCGGGCACAATAAGACCGAAGTACATGAAGCCACCAATGATGATCTTGTAGTCCTTGAGCACGCTGAGCGCATCGGCGAAGGTCGTCTTGCGCTCGGCGCCGGCGTGGCCCTGGTCGATGCGCAGTCTTGCTGTGACGTAGTGCTTCTCTTCGCTGGTGAGCCACTTGGCCTGCTCAGGGAAATCGGGGAGCAGGAAGTAGAAGAAGAAGCTAACGAGAACGGTAAGACCGCCCTCGAGGATGAAGATCCAGCGCCAACCGGCGTAGCCACGCATACCGCTCATCTTGCCGATGGCTGCAGCAAGAAGGCCGCCGAATGCGCCGGCGAGGGTGGTGCTGTTGAAGAAGAAAGAGTAGCGGCGCTGGGCTTCGTGTCGACGATACCACATGCCGATCAAGTAGAAAGCTGCGTTTGGTGTAAGTCATATGTGCTATTTCATGATGCGCTAGATCAACTTACCACCGGGGAACATGCCCGTCTCAAAAAGACCCAGGAAGAAACGAGTCGCAATAAGACCGCTGTAGTTCTGAACCAGACCCTGGAGGAGAGTAGTAAGGCCGAAGAGGAACATGTTCAGGCTGAGCCAGACATGGGGCTTGAAGCGCTTGAGAAGAATGTTGGAGGGAATCTCAAAGAGGACGTATGGCACAAAGAAGACGACGAGGGCGGTATTGTATTCTGTCTTTTCGAGGCCGAGTTCTTCGGACAGGCCAAAAACGTCGGCATTGGCGATGTTTACACGATCTGTAAGTCATGGTGTTAGCCGATTATTTATGCGACGCGACACGGTATGAGTATACGAACCCAGGAAAGCGAGCAGATACATGATACACAAGAAAGGAATGACATGGAGATCAATCTTGGTCATGAGCTTGGTATCAGTGGTACTCGACGGGCAAACCACCGTAGCGTCGTCTGTGTGAACGGCATCGCGAACGTGGGAACGCTCAGGGTCGAGGGAAACGGGTGACTCGTTGCCTTCGTCTTTTTCTGTGTGGTTGAGAGCCATTGCTGCTAAACGATGGCTTCTAGCAAAGGTATACTGAGTCCGTATGAAGACAAAGCAGAGGAGAAGGAGAAAATCAGAGTGCTCTGCAGATCCTCAAACGTGGAAATGAGTTGCGGGCCGGCACTTATAAAGAAACTTGAATGTCTCGGAGCAAGTCCGCCTTTTTAAACCCTGGGTAACACGACGAGTCACACCCTCTTCTCTCAACAAGCTACCTAAGGCAATTTATCACTATACCCCAAC
Source organism: Fusarium veterinarium (assembly GCA_019191175.1). Taxonomy (NCBI): domain Eukaryota; kingdom Fungi; phylum Ascomycota; class Sordariomycetes; order Hypocreales; family Nectriaceae; genus Fusarium; species Fusarium veterinarium. The sequence continues at coordinate 16,350 of JAHARR010000216.1, forward strand.
CAGTCAAATATGATCAAATTGTCAATCCTACAGTGGATCGTTGCATTGCAACGAGAAAGACCCAGCCGAGGTCGGGGTAACGAATTGCAAGGGGGACGATGCCTATCATGACGCTTAAGCAGAGCAGATCCACAGACTCCATGCGGATGGGGGTTAGATCACCCCGCAGGGAACAAGGAGTTCGCCGGGGCCGGGCCGTTCAGCAGGCTCTTGATTTACGGCCGAGTTACGGAGCGAAAAGTCTAATGGATTGTTCGTTAATCCCGACTGTGGAGGAGCAATTGGACCGATGTCGCTTGAACATTCCAATATCGGAGATAATTTATCTCGCTTGACAAAGGTACGTTATCAATTGCTTTCATCTGAATATCCGTGATTCATATAAGACGAAGAATGCTCGGGCTTTGATCTGAAGTTGAAAAACTTGGCTCTGATACGCCACAGCCGAGGAGCCGTGCTCGATGGTGGCGGCTCTGCAGTCTTGGTTGGAGAACAGGGGGGCCCATTACAGCTAGAAAACTCAATGACGATCGTTGGGGTTACGTACTGGAAAGTTACAGTACAGCACCTGTCGCGAAACTCTAGGAGAATAATCAGTCGAGTCTTCGCTTTTCGGCACGGGCGATTCCTTCGCCTTCATCTCAGAGGTGCTTTACCAAGAAGATCTAGAGGAATCCTCAAAATATAGATAGAGTATCAATGTAGGACAAAAGGACCAACAGCAAGCCACAATATGCAACTTTGTTTTGTAATCCATCTGTTGCTGTAGTCAGAGGCTGAAAAAGGAAGCTCAATGTTTCCCCTCACGGACCAAACCCCACGGGGAAGTGCACGAGACAGGACCTCGGGAATATGGCCAGCGAATGGCGGCTCTTTCCATTACTCCTTCATAATGTGCTAGGCTGCTTGCGATCTTGAGTTTATTCTCTGCCAGCGCCTGCTTTGGGTTTTCGACGGAGGCGTTCCGCCCTTTTTCTCCGCATCGTATTGTTTGATGTCTTCCCGCTATTGGGGATCCGGAACGTTGCTCCCGGACGAGAAAAGGAGCTTGTAGAGTGGAATAGTTGTTTCTTTGAGATTGTCATGTCTTTACTTCTATCATGACTTTGCAAGTTCTGTTCGAGCACGCCTGATGATGGAGTATTGAAACTTGCATTCAACCCTACCACGGCAGTTCTCAAGGCTATGTCCGCGGAAAGTCCGTCGCATACCATCAACCAAAATTGACAGTGATCTCCTATTTCCTTATTAGAACAAACTCTAGAGCTACTACTCGGTATTGCAACAAAACAATATGGAGAAGACGTACTTTCTTTTCAATTGCTGTCGGTTTCTTGGAGTTTGCTCGTTGATGAACGTCTCGGCTTATTGGTCCGGAGTTGAGGCTTTCTCCACTGAGGGTCACCGGAGTTGAGCAGCTCTGACGACCTCAGCTCCGGTAGGAATGACGAAAGAGTAGGGTAGGCAGCGGAAAACAGCTTCGCCTGCCTCCAGTGGGCAAAACATATATAATTCCTTTACAACAAACTTCAGATTAATTTAAGAACCTAGAATAGACACTTCAAGATTGATTTATTTTAGAAACGCAAAGCCACTTGAACAAGCAATACTCAAACAAAGGATCATGGTATCAGAACACAACGATTACGGCCACGGCTATGCAGCTACCGAAGTTAGACATCATGAATGGCGAACGGCCGAGAATAGCAGCCCGCATCTTATCCCAAAGCTGCAGGCCATTGTCAAAGAGAACCCAAAGATTAAACTCCTCGACGTTGGTGCTGGCTCTGGTACGATCTCTGCCTCTTTGGCAAAGTACATGCCTGAAGGTGAAGTTACTGCCACCGACATATCCGATGAGATCCTTGTTCGAGCCAAGGAGTATGCCGAATCTCAGGGCGTTTCCAACATTAAGTTTCAGCAAGCCAACGTGTTCAAGCTGCCTTTCCCAGACGCAGAATTTGATGTCACCCATGCGCATCAGGTCCTCTGTCATTTGGATGCACCGGTAGATGCCATCCGGGAAATGCTCCGAGTTACTAAACCAGGGGGCACACTTTCTCTTCGCGAGAGTGACATGCACATGTGGTGCATCTGGCCTGAACTTCCAGCCCTCCTCAAGTTCCATGAGCTTCAGGTTAAGAACATTTCTGGCAAGGGTGGACAAGACAAGGGAGGCCGCCAACTTCTCTCATGGGCCCTGAAAGCTGGGGTTTCCCGTCGAGACATTATCTTGAGCTTTGGGACGTGGTGCTACAGTGCACCGGAGGACAAGAAAGCATGGGGCAAGTCAGAAATTAGTCGACATACCGAACAATTGCACTAACATACTACAGGATCAGCCATGAAAGATCGTTCGCTGACTGGCTTCGCGCGCGACAAGGCTATTGAGATGGGTAGTGCGACTGGTGATGAGTTGGATGAGATGGCAAAGGCGTGGGAGGAGTGGATTGAAACGGATGACGCTTCGCTAGGTATTATGAATGGCGAAGCATTGATCACCAAGAAATAAAAGAAGAAGACGGATTGAAGACCTTGTAGCAATTATAGAATTAATAGTCATGGACTGAATGAACAAGCATCATTTTGGAACACCAAATCTCTAGCCGCCGTCCTTTTCTCTATTCCTGAACTGCTAACGCGAAATCTCAGTGCTTGCAATTACAACATCAATCTTGCATAATTTTCGAGCGCTTTCTTCCCAACAGACTTGACGATCTTGCAGATAGGTGCCCACGCTCCAAGAATTGCCGTGACGCCAGTGCAAAGAATCATCGGACCGTACTTGGTCGCAAACCCAAGGCTATCACCACTTGCCAACGAACTTCCTGCTGAGATGAGCGCACCACTGAGAGGCCCCGCAACAATGAAGCCCAGCCCACGGCCTCCGAGTAGCATACCAAATACCAAGGATGTATCGATCGATTCGTTCGTCCCCTTGACTTCTTGCAAAGCTCCTGACCATGTCGCACTGAACCCACCAGCAAAGAATCCATAGAGAATCACAAAGACCACCATAGTGCTTATATGACGATCCAAGCCCCATAGGAGGAATACCGGAAGTGCGCTTCCCAAGGAGGAGACAAGAATGACTTTGGCACCAGAGATCTTGTCGCCTAACATGCCATGGATGAGAGATCCAGGCACAGAGGCAAGCGAGAAGAGCGCCAGCAAGACCGGTCCTGTGACGGATGAAAGTCCAATCGCGGTGGCATAACTAGCCAAGTAGGTGCTCGGCATCAGATAACCCAATGACTGAATGATTATGCCGAACTGAAGCATCCAGAATGAAGCGTGTCTAAAGAAAGCAAAGCTGATAGGACGCGGCCTGGAGTCACGGCTGATTTCGACTCGAGGCTTCAGAAAGAAGAGTGTTGGTAAAGTCATAGCAACTGATGCCACTGTCCAAGACAGTAATGTTGCTTTGAGCCCGAATCGCTGGAGCAAGACGTTGAAGAGAAACGGCATGGCGACACCAACGCTTGATTTACCAGCCCACATAACTCCATAGGCAAGACCTTTCCGCTCGACAAACCATTCGTCCATGTAGAGTGAGATTGGGCTGAAGAGCAAGCTGCATCCGATGGCATACAGAACACCCTGGGTGGCGATGAGACCAGCAACATTGCCTACGAAGGCCGAAGCCGTTAAGCTGATTATGGTGATAGCTAAGCCGAGAGGACCGCACCACTTTCGAAGACGTGGAAAGCGATTTAGAACGATGAATGCCACAGGCATCATGAGATACATGATCCCTGTCTGAGATGCGCCAATGGACGCGATAGCACTTGGGGAGGCTTTGAGATTGGTATGAGCGGTGTAGTACTCTTGAAAGATCCCATAGGAAACAGAGTATCCTAAGAGCAAGTTAGATGTGTTTCGAATAATCGAGAGATTTAATACTGACCCCATATAGGCGCTTGGGCAATTGTACAGCAAGCTAAGGCTGTATAAGCCCCTCGACCTCGATCTGTCGGTGGAAGAGCATCAATGGATGAGAGTCCTGCCTCATCGTTGTCAGTTGGGCGAATACTCGCCAACTCAAGAGAAGTTGTGGTCGTCATGATTAATTTGGAGATCCATTGAAGATGATTGAAATCTCTGCCAAGCCTCACGATATATATAACACAAGGGAGAAAAATGAGTCAAATCCATAGATCTCGGTGAAGAGACTTCTTTCCTCTTTGGGAAGCTCAAGTGTATTTATAGCAAATGAAGTCATGGTTCATCGTGACTATGCCCAGTCTAGCCAATTGGACTCACGATGGTTCCGACATCGCAACTTCGGGATCGATTTGCGATAAGGGGGATAGCGACAACGGTTTTCTTCCTGATGAAAAGTGACATGGTTTCGGAAGAGGGAAGAAAGACTTGGTCGGAATGACATGATCAGACATGAGTTTCCAGGAGGTCTAGGGCTCTTGAAAATTTCAAATGATATCTCCATCATTATTTGAAATTGGTCATTGAGAAGCTGTATAGTGATCCTTTCTACGAGCCGAACGTGAGAATGAAGATCTAAAGAGCCTTTCTCTGGCCCATGACAAGTTTCCATGTAAGTATCATTCTGAGTTATTCCCTATTTAGATTATATAGCAACAGAAGTGGAGGGTATGCTGCCTTTATGGCAAGATGCAAATGATCGATTTCGCGCTATGAATACTTCCTTAAACTTCAATACACCTCACCAATGCCTGATGCAACGCTCCCAGCCTCACAAACACCACTTACAGATACATATAACTCTCCCCAACATGCTCTTATTAGGCACTCCACAACTTTTACGTCTTGTACCAATTCTAGAAACCACCATTAGGGTGAATAAGAACCTTCGTATATCCGTCAATTCGCTTGTCAAACTTCTCATAAGCTACTTCAGCTTCTTCAATGTTGATCTCATGCGAGACAACGAAGCTGGGCTTAGCTCGACCAGAAATAATAAGATCTCGGAGATATCTGTTGTAAGACTTGACATTACATTGGCCAGTGCCAATAGTAAGTCCCTGACTAAATGTTAAATTCTTGTCGCTTAGCGAGACCGTGTCGGGAATCATACCTTTTCAAATAGCTTGCCAAAGCTAAGGCTGATCATCCCCTTTGCTGATGCCTCATCAGAAGCACCAGGATCACTAGGGACGTAAAGACCAGGAATACCCAGTCCACCACAAGCTCTTGTCACTTTAATCATGTTCTCCAGTACAATGTTGGGCTGCTCAGTATCACCGCTTTTACTGACCGCCTGGTAGCCGACAGCATCAACAGATCGGTCAACCTCCTCTCCGTCGTTGGCCTTGATGATCATGTCAACAGCATCTCCCTTTGAAAAATCAATTGGCGTGCAGCCGATCTTCTCGGCGGCCTGGAGACGCTCGGGAACACGATCAACAACGAATACTCTGGATGCGCCACGAAGAACAGCGGAGTAAGCGGCCATGAGACCGACGGGCCCAGCACCGAAGACAGCGACGCTCTCGCCTGATCGGAAACCAGAAATTTCAACGCCGTGCCACCCGGTAGGGAAGATATCTGTACAGTGTTAGAGAAAGACACAAGAGATAGAAAGTCGACATGCTCACCAGCGAGAAGAATGAAATCAGCTTCATGCTCCTTGCCAGCAGGGAGCTTGAGAGCGTTGAAGTCGGCATAAGGAACTCGGATATACTGTGCCTGTCCTCCCCGATAAGGGCCCATGGCGACATAACCATAAGCACCTCCGGCAAATCCGGGGTTGACACCAGTGCAGAAAGCAGTTCTGCCCTCTTCACAGTTACGGCATCGGCCATCAGCGACGTTGAAGGGCATGACGACTCGGTCTCCTTTCTTTAGCAGCGTGACACCTTCGCCAAGCTGTTCGACAATGCCCATGTTCTCATGACCTGTAAAGTTAGTAAGGAGATGAATTATGTGAGAACAGGAACCGTACCAAAGGTAATGCCGGGTTCTGCTGCTGTTCGGCCTTCATACATGCTATGACTTGTGAGTATTACTTTTTGTTTTCATATTGTTCCCCTTACTGTAAGTCGGAGCCACAGATAGCAGCCTGAGCATTTATCAGCCATTGTGATACCTACAGAGAGATTTGGGAGTCTTACAGTCGTAACCTTGACAATGACGTCGTCAGGATGCTCCAGCTTAGGAAGTTCAATATCCTGAACCTTAACCTTGTAAGGGCCTTGATAGTTGACAGCCTTCATAGTTTGTGTAGTCATGATGAATAGTGATGCAAGTGTATATGGCAACTCTAGAGTGTCGAGGAAGAGAGATAAATAGTATTTTAGTTTAAATGCACGATTATTTATACCCCGCGTTTCCAAGCATCACAGCCACGTCCTCTTGCCATGATTACCCCAGGTCGGGACTTGCTCGGGATTCTTACCGTCATCGTCTAACGTTTGTTGCCTCTTCGAGATGCCTCGATGGTAGGTTGATGCGGGGAAGCCAAGCCAGAATAACCTACCGTTCTCGTCAATCTTAGGTAGAGAACGGCCCCACTCCTTGGGTGGGATACATCATATCTTCACCCCATTGTTGAAGGTAACAAGCTGCGAGTTCAGAGGATCTGGTATAAACCCTTGAGCGGCATCAGTTTGCGAGCGAAGAACCACATCTCGTGAAACTCTGCCCATTTATAATAAACCATATTACTCTCCCTGTTCGAAGAATACCTCATGCCTACTCCCACTCAAAAGATGGATGTACACAAGAGCGAGCAGTGGGGAAAACACCAGTCGGCGGAAATGGCCTAATCAAGCGACTAAGAATGCTGACTTGACCTACAGCCAAATAAGGAAGATCTCCCCGCGGAGCATCTGAACTACACAGATCTTGGTGCAAAAGCAATTGCTTTTGCTATTCGGAGAGAAGACCAGCGAGTAAGAACAACTATGTAGTTAGTCCGCAAAAGGAGGTTCGCTCCCTTTTGTACGTGACATGACCCATATCCATAGCTTTGGTATCTCCCTCGTGAGTAGGGAGGGTGATATTGAGATTGCGAATTATGATATGACAGACCAGGCTTTTCATGCCACATAAGAGAAGGAAAACAAAAGAAATGATACAATACGAAAAGGCTAGCCATTGAAAGCATAACAGTTGAACTTTCAATTTTTCTGGTTCAGATCCATGTTTCGCGCATAGTCTTGTTCCAGTTGGGACTCGACTCATCACTTACACAAAGCTCATAATATGCCGACAGAGTGATACAAAACAATCCTTCAACGGGTTGCCTGGCCTGAAAAATGGCTGAGACTGACTGAGATTTGTCTTATACTCTCCGTTGGCCGATGGGTCAGCCCAGCACGCTGGATCCCTGCGAACTGGGCGCAAAACGAGAGCAAGAACATCGGGTTTTGTCTCCTATGGTAAATCGGTGTAAGTCACATGGTGCTGGGGACCCGTGGAAATTGTGAAACCGGAATTAACTACGTAGTAATTCGCAATAAGTAGTGAGACACCCACTCTTCAACAACATGCAGCCACCTGCAGGTAATCCGACCAAGAAATCGTATAAAGATCACGCTTCACGATTGAGGCCGAGAGGCTTCTAGAAACTCTAAAAACAATAGCGCAAGCAACGTAGCGCAAGAAATTGCAGCGAAGACGTGGCACAGCAGGTATGGCTTTCATTGAATGGCGTTCCGGGGTTGGACGACTCCCTCGAATGTCTCACAACCATGCGATCTCCCATCACGACCACACCGCTTTACATTGTTTGCAACACGAAATATTCAATAAATATATCTCATCAAACGTGGTATTGCCACAATTCTTCGCTGGCGACGATTGTTATTTGGATCGCTCATGGCTGCATTGCGAGACGATGTCACTGTGTCAACGGCTGGACAAGATCACAAGAATCACACAATTTGAGATCATGAATATGTTTATTGCGATGCAATTATTCCACTGAATGTCTAAAATGCTGCTATGGCAGCTTTTCCCATATTCCTCCATCCAATTAATGCTATTAGTCTAATGAATGTCATGGAGATCGTAGATCATATCCTTCCGTCGTCACGGCGTAGTCGTGGATGAAGAGTGGTATCCCAAAAAAGCAAAATCCAACTCCAAAAGCTTGCGCTTAAAAGGTATTAAAAGATATTGTCATGAATCGCGAATGAAGAACAAGTGTCGTGAGAAAAGTGCCCCCCTACAGGACAGCCTGCATCTCGAGGACAGGAACCTTGAGCTGCTTCTGCTGGCAAGTCACCCGACGGTTGGAGTAGGCCTTGTCACCACCGGCCTTGTAGTGAGCGTTCTTCCAAGTCTTCTCGGTGCACTTGGGAGTGAAGGTTGTGTTGCCCTTGGCCTCGTACCAACCGCCCTCTTTCACGCAGGACCAGTGCTGGAAGATGGCGATGACGCCGGACTTGCGGTTGTATTTGAATGAAGCAGAGTCGCCCTCGAAAGGAACATCGCAATTGTAGTCGGTGTTACCAGTGAAGAAGTCCTTCTTGGCGTCTGTGGACTTGGCTGAGCACTTACCCTCATAACCAACGCCGCGGTTCTGAAGGGTGAAAGTGACGGTGGCAGAGTTTGTCTGCTTTGTGGGAGTGTTTTGGGTGTAAACGGCCTCGTACTTGAAGTCCTTGACCGTCCATTCAGTGACCTTGCTGCCCTTGTCCATACAAGTCTCTCGCTTGGTGAGAGTCTGAGGGAGGGCCAGGGCGGAGGTGGCGAGGCAGAGAAGGGTGAAGAATTGCATCTTGGCGATTATTGAGAGGCTACTGAAAAAGTAGTATGAGCTGAGGGAGAGAGGATTGAGAAAGATTGTGACTGATTATAAGTTGAGCAGTGAGGAGGTTGGTCTGCGAAAGAGACTAGACTGTGGGGTGATGAGGATGATCTTTGTCTGTGATGGGAGAGGATGATCTTTTGGAGTTGAAGTCAATTGATGATCTTTCAACCTCAAATACGCGAGCGGACAAGGCCTTCTTTATACTTCAACCTAACTCACTCGGTTACCAGTGAATTATGCATATCCGTGACTCAGATAGGGCCGAATTCACTACATTCTCAGCACAAGCGTTGAGAATGATGGAGAATATGTCAAGTGACGTACCACAACCACAACTCACTCGCTGAGTCGCATCACACTCAACTAACACCTCCTGGGATCTCGTATTCCCGCCGTGGGGCCATGTCTTCAGCTCGGCAGTCCGGTACGGTCTTGTGCATGCACAGCGCGCCTAAAATAGTAGCTCAGGTAACTAACAAGGTCCAGAACCTCTGCCTACGGGGTAATACTATTGCTTTCCTTTGTGTTGTTATTGATTCTTGATTCGAGATATTAGGGGTACGTTGTATTAATCTTGCTGGTCTATGCTACCCTGACGGATGACGCGGGACGGAAAATATAATGCGTTGTTGTAGGTCCCAGGAATGCCATATTCTGTAGCGGATTACCCCAAAGAATCACAAGCTTCCACTGAATGCCTGCGGGGGTCTTCTGTAAGTCAGCGTTGAAGACCCGCTTATAGTGGAGGAGTCTAGGAACCAGGCCGTAGGTCCGCATGAAACATTGACGACTGGTGGGCTTTTCTTTATGCTTGTTTGATCACGCTCAAGGTTTTTTCACAGCTTTATTCAAGTTGAGCTTCTACAATGAGTTAGTTGGACCATCACCAGCCACCACAAGTATTGACGACAGACGGGCTAACCGTCGTCAAACAGTTTTCCGTGCCGTCAAAGTTCAAGGGTGGCTGGCAGACGCACTAAGCTAACGCGAAAATCGGAAGATCACTAACATGATGGATTATGGTAACTTTCATCGCACATCAAAGCTCTCATGAGGTAATTATGTTGGGAAAACTCTTCATGCTTGGTCACTAGGTCGGTAAGAATAGAATAGCAACAAAGGATCAAAATATTGGGCAATCTTTGCAAGCTTGCGACGAATGATATCGCGTAGCACGGTACACATTCACGATATATGCATGCAAGTCAAAGCAAAAGGCATTGTAACACGACAGGCAGCAACAACGAATCCTCGTGGCAAACTCACAAGTTACGCTGTGTGTGTCTTGCCCTGGCAGATTTTCAACTCTCAACTGTCCCAGTCCTTGTCAAAAGCGGGAAAAGCGGAAGGAACCTCGAAAAGCTGGACTGTGCCGTGTCTAATTCTAGACCCAGGATCCAACCCCATCTCACCAATCTATGATCGGCGAGTCCACCTCTCCGCATAAACGAGAGGAACAACGACGGCCATCGAATGTTTGAACAGGCACGGGGAGAGGTACAGGCTGAACTGTTACGGTGACCGTCAGGTGGCTTTACTGTTCATTCACCGTCCGCAACGTTTCTGTCAATAAGTTCCAGATATACACGCTTATTAAGCGTACCACAAACAATTTCCAACGACGGCTATCAGCTGACTCCAAGAGAGCGGTCTGCGGGCGATTGCCTCGTTGACATTTCACGACGCTGTCCGATGGCATTGACCGCTAGAGATCTAGGCCTGTGGAACCCCAGAAGGCCTCGGCAGGGATGTTCCCTCAGCTCATGACTTGCATCCCGCCCCGTCATGCATGGTGTTGCTAAACATATCGACGGGCAAACAATAATTACTAGTCAGTCCATGTAGGCTTCTGACGTTTACGTGACATCGTTTTTCTCTCTATTCTGCTCAATTGCCGTGATTGTTCATATCTTGCGAGTTTTTGAACATCTGCCTCGGACGGAGCCATGTTTATTGCATGTGCGACGGCCCGTATCGGTATCCTACCGGCCGCCGACGCCGGAGCCGATTGACGATGGAACATTGGTGATACCGCTGTCGGAAGTCTGGGACTTTTTTTGTGAGATGATGCGTAGTTTTGTACGATGTCGAGTATTATTGGGTGGTAGCGAAGAATGACGCCCATGGTCTAGGTATCGAATGGTCGCGTGTTGAAGGTCGAGGGTGAACCTTGTAGAAGGCGAGGACTTCGTTTCTTTGTGAAACCCTATTGTTTGGCTGCCTCCTTGATTGCTTTCTTCATCTACGCCTTGTGCTTTGGGGAGACGTTTGTCAAGCCACTGAATGCCTCCCATTTGTTGAAGACCCAGTATCTAACCGAGTCTTGAAGTGGTGTATGTTTAAACAGGTTCGTATCCCACTGCAAAAGTGCGGCTCTTTCGCGGATCACAGTAGCTTAAGCCACCGTCGGCGTTCAACAACACCCACCTGTACGATTTCGGACTTTTATTAACTGCGATGCTACGTTAAACCTTTGCGTCATCATGTATCTAGGCGAGTAATGGAAGGCTCGTCCCGTGTTCTCGAAGTCCTCCTGCATTGTCACGGGCGATTCACGAAGCGATTGGCTTTGAGGATGGTTACGTACCATTCGCCTTGAAGCACATGAATCTCAATGGCGTGTAAAGGCCCTTTTTGATCCGTAACCAGCGTATCGCAGTCAACATCAATGTAGTGACATCACCTGTTTGTTGAGAGAACAAACTTGTTCAGCAGTCCTTCTCAAACCACTACTGCATACAGTCTACGAACGAAAATTAGACGTCGTGACGACGATAAACAATGGAAACCGGGAAAGTATCCTCGGCGTGCCTGTGGCTTGTATTCATAGTTATCAGCTTTAATGTACTACGTGAAGGAGTAAAATGAAACATGCTCTGGCGCTAAGAGGTATATGTAAGAGAGAAGTTATCCGAGTTGATTCAAAGCCGAAATCACAATGTTTGCAACTGGATATCTCTAATAGTCGTTACTCAAACCCCTCAAGGAAGACGCTTGCCCGAACGCGTAGCCTGACCAACTTCAGAGTTGGTAGTATCCTCGGCATATCTCTTATACGCAATGATGTATCGGTCATCTGCACTCCAGGTCTCCTTCACACTATCACGGTTGAGAATTGCATCATACCACTTCTTCCACCTCTTCCAAATCTCCCCATCTTTACCATCGCCAGACTCCGGGATACCATGGCCGCCCTCCTTGTAGTGATCAATTAAGAACAGGCGCTTCGCCCATGGTGCTAAGCAAACATCCACGAGACTCAGAGTCGAGCCGAGAAACCATGGGCCTTCAGGGTCCATCTCCTCAACTAGAGACTTGATGCGTCCTCTCAGTTCTTCTCTTGCCTCATCAAGGCTAAAAGGCTTGTCGGGAGTGTGCTGCATGAGCTTGTACCATGAGGGAATGATGCGTGTGCTGATATGATCGATCCAAATACGACATCTTGCCCTCTCATATGGATCGGTAGGAAGAAGTCGAGGCCCATACTTAGAATCGTCCGTGAACGCCTCATCGAGATATTCACAAATGATGTTGCTCTCAAACAGAGGCTTCTGCACCTTGCCCTTCGGGTCAACGGGTACTGCAAGAGTAGGGACCAATCCATGGGGATTCATGGCCATGAAGTGAGCCTCTTTCTTGTATGGGTTGATCTCTACATATTGATGAGGAATCTTCTTTTCGTGAATAGTGATCCAAGTTCGTTGGACGAAAGGGCAGAACCAGCCTCCGTAGAGCTTCAGCGGATGCTCTTCAGCATGCTGAGCAGCAAACTTAGCGGCTGCGCCAGTTGGTTCTGGAGGTAGAGAAGTGTCGACGTTTGTCATGATGGATCTAGTTCTAATATTTATGAATCTTGTTTCTCTTGATGAAGTTGAAAGCAGAGCTCGCAAGAAATAGGCTTGTTGCATGTCTAACGGCGGTGATGGGCTGAGGTCAAGTTAATGACGTCGAAGCAAAGGTGGAGTTTATCAAGAGGAAATGGTTGGCAGACAACATCTTGTTCAATAATTACGCTGCACAACCGTCATTGGAATTGTGATATGTATTTCTAGACCTCCAGTCAGTCTTGATATCTCAAGACTTATACATATCGGTGGGAAATTATTACAGTGAGCGTTTGGCTGAACATGACTTCCATCCATTGAAGCCCACCCTGGAGCAGTTGAGCTTAGACGTTATGACATATGATACAACTCTCTCCTGTAAAAATTCTTTCTTGGCACGCACTGTTAGTGCAGTGCTAGGAGCGGGATTTTCTGCAGGC
>JAHARR010000217.1:0-28988 GCA_019191175.1 Fusarium veterinarium
GAAATCAACTATTTTGGATACCCTGAAACAACTTTAAAGACACACGTACGAGAGCTCATTGAGAAAGTGCAACGGGAGAAGAAGAGAATGTTCTTTTCCCATTTCACTAGCACAACCCACCACCCTTGGGGACTACCTCGTGATTCCAAAAAGATCGAGTATGTGAATACACAAGGGAATATGGGATGGCATAGGGACTTCAACAGCTACTTGAATACTGTGAGGTTCCAGGATGCATGGCTCGGTGAGCTTCTGCAGTTATTCGAACTACACGGCATTGCCAACGAGACTCTTGTGGTCCTTGTCGGAGACCATGGGCAGGCATTCAAACAGGATATCACCACCAGGACCGGAACCTACAAGAATGGCCATGTCAGCAACTTTCGTGTGCCCATCACGTTCAGGCATCCTCATATCCCTCGCGTGCAGTACGAAGCGAATGCAACTTCAATCTCCATTCTTCCCACGATCTTGGACTTGCTCATTAACACCGGCTCGCTTAACCGTAAGGACATGACCATAGCATCTGATCTCCTTCACGATTATGAAGGACAATCGCTCATCCGGCCATATAAGAGCTCTCGGAACGGCCGTCGTGCATGGAACTTTGGCGTCATCAACAGCGGGGCGAGTATGCTCTCAGTGACGTCCGCAGATGCGCCCTGGAGGTTTGTCATACCTCTGGACGGTGCATCTCAGTGGAGATTCACCGACTTGAAGAACGACCCGCTCGAGCTTGAGCCTCTTGAGAAATGGTCAATGGAACAATTAGTTGGTGATGTGAGAAGCCTCTATGGCGAGGAAGCGTCGCAATGGGTTGTACAAGCTGATGCTGTGGCTCAGTGGTGGGCTTGGGAACGGAAAAGGCTCTGGGGATACAAGACTACGAAATAGACCAGAACAATCAGTCCACGGTGACTCTTCGGTGTTAATGCTTGCAGTGCAGTGGAACTTTTTATTTTCAAGCACAAAGCGTTGCATTTGACGTGGCCGGCGATGCTACGAGGAACTGTTCAAGACATTCTGTTGTTGCATACATATGTAGTGTTACAGATGGGTATATTGTAATTAATTGCCCGGCCACATCTAAACCATAGTTAAAACACCAGTCTGCGATCCTAAAGCTTTCCTCAGGTAAGAGCTGAGCACCAGGAGGGTCAAGTAAGATGGAAAGTATCCGGATACGTTTTGAGAGTTTGACTGCACTCTTGAGAGAATGAGAAAATTGCAAGGACGAGTAGTCAGCAGTTTTTATTACATTACTGGGCCTGGGGGAATTAAAGAGATGGCATGACAAGGTATTGACATCCACACAGCCAGCTCAGAGGCGTATTACGTTAAAGATCGCTAGTAGTACGTTTAAAACTAGGGAAGTAAAAGGGACTTAAAAGTCCTCGTTGGATGATGAATATACGGAGTACTGAAGCATTAAATCGATGCTACTGTGGCTTGTTGTGGCTGAGATGATTCCGTATTGGGATCGGCTAGACTGAGGGAAGTATTTCTCTTGTTGTAGGTTAAAACCTCAGTTCTCAATAAGCTCTCTTTTTTTCTAGCCTTCCTTCTTCTTTTCTTCGATGAGTTCTGCTCCACAAGTACTCCGGCTGTAGAACGTTTTAGACGGACCATTCGTATGAAAGGGATAGACTGAAATAGCTATGTTATAGAACACCTACAAATAATGCCTAGGGTACGTAGCTTACAGGGTCCCATTCCGGACGCAAAGCAGGGGCTTGTTGCGTACCATGCGAATTTGTCCAGAGAAGTCTAACCGGCCCAAAACTCCCACCTAGCAAGCTGGTAGTTAACCTGTTTTATTACCATCTCTGCCTGTCATGTCGTCTAGATTATTTTCACTGAGTTATGCCACATTTCTGTCTAAACCCTTTCCCCGTGGCCTTGTCCCCGCTATAGCTGGAAACAACTTCCAAGAAACGAAATGGCACTTCTTACCTTACCACCAGAACTTTACTTCATAATTGCTACTTTCCTCGAGCCAAACGAACTTGCCACTTTGCTTCGTACTAGCAAGCAAATCTACCCCATCATTGAAGACATCTTATATTACCGCGATGCGAAAAGCGACAGCCAGGCTGCCCTACTCTGGGCTATAAAGAAAGGAAGGTTAAATACGGTCAGGAAAGCCATCGGCGCTCACAAATTGCAATGTATTGCCCACGACATAGAGTGCGAATGCACAATCCGATCGACATTAAACGAAGCCCTTTGCCTAGCATCATCTGGAGGGCATATACATATCGTTCAGTTTCTTCTCGACGAAGGCGCCGATGCTGGGGCACAAAGAGGAGGGCGCGCAACAGCCCTACATCTAGCATCATTACATCGCCATGAGAAGATTATCCAGATCCTACGCGCTGCTACTAGTTGAAATATAGTGACTAACTTGAAGCCTCTCCTGAGTTCCAAAGTTGCCTAGTTGGAAACTTTTTGCCAGCCTGTCGACGATTTTTTGTGAGAGCGAATGCTGCTTCAACATTTTGCAGTGAGGTCAAATAGATGTTGGTAAAGCGGGATACTCCACTTATTCGAGAAGACCTATTAGTCTGAGCAAGCTGTTCACTGGAAAAGTCTCATACGTTCCGATGTATCCTAAAACAATAGGATCAAAGCAAGGGCACCAGGAATAGATTGACTTCAGGCTCTTGGAAGGATATTCGTCGTAGCAAGTCGTAAAGAAGATATGTTTTTGGCAACGTCTCCTGATGATATCGGCGCCCTCAGGGGTCGCCTGTCCACAGGAGGAGCATCGTTGGGCTGAGGAGGGTAACGTTCTCACATATTCGGATACCGCAACACACAGAAATAATATCTCTGGAGTTGAGGTATCATTTCCCTTTTGTAAAGCTGCAATCATCGAGATTGCTTCATCATATTCTTGCCTGAGACATTCCTTGAACTGTCGCAATGCTTCTACGCGATATTCTTCAGGCGAGTCAATCAAGGCCCAAACAAAACACCCTTTGGATGTACTTCTATAAATTCAGTCCATTTTCAGTATGTAGGATGTTAAGTCTTTTTTGTCATATATTTCGTGCCATACGTCCCTCGTGTTCAACCTGTCATAGAGGGCGTATGGGTTAGATTTCCACTCGACCAGTGACCGGCTTCCTGAGTGCCTGCTCATGTCGTGACAAGGTACTGTAACACCTCCTGGCCAATCCTGCTTTCAATATACCGACAGAGAATACAAACAGACTATATATCCTTGAAAATAGTTTTTGCGACCTTAGAGCCCAAATCTGGAGTCTGCTAGGATAAGAAAGGGACCCGCCACGACGTGGAATTTGGCTCTACCCCTTCTCATGTGCAGCTGCGCCGCCAAGTGGACATTGCCCATAGGCCTAGAATTGTGGCCATATGGTACTAACATGCCTAGACTTGCTTGGGACGTTATTAGTTGAGTAGAATTCAACAAAGTGCCAGCTTTTGACCTTTTCCTAGGAACTATTATCTACCGTCCAGAGGATGCACACAAGGGTTCGCTACTACTACTAATCGTTCTGAGGCTAAGAGCTTAATATGACCTTTCAAAGTGTATATACATCAAGCGCTTGGCAGATTGACTATCTAACGTCGATTATGGTTAAGCCTCAAGGCCACTCAGCGCACCATCCCATGAAGAGCAGTAGCTCCAGTGCGCCCAGAGGCTCTTTATCCAAAAGTGCACAAGTTGGGATCATTATTGCCGCAGTGGTTGTTGGTCTGCTGCTAATAACATTTTGTTATTATGTGATACATGGTTCGTTGTTCGTTCATTATAGAGAATCTTGTCATTCCGATATATATGAAGCTAACTGAAACTTTTTGTAGAACGGCGTCGTGCACGGAATGAACAAGATATCTTCAGTTGGAACAGAGTGACTTGTAAGACACTAAGTGCTGCCGTTCACCTCTGGATCTTTCTCCCGGTCAGCCGCGTGCTGAAACGACGCAATGCGCTCAAGGATGATCATGAAGACAAGTTATCGTTAGAAACGATGAATCGTTGCCAGATCAGGACCAAACGGGAAAGAGTCTGAAGAGAGTGCTGAGAATTCTCTTGCCCAGATGGATCAAGTAGCTTCAGACACCCTAAAGTAAGACTATGGCCCCGGGGGTCGCAAATAGCTACAACCCAAAATCGTGCGTCTTTGGTAACACATGTGACGAAGGTTAACTCTCTAAGTTCTTTCTGATGGCAGCTGTGAAGGCCCGTTAGCCTCAAGAATAGTCAATTTAGCTACCTGAGCCCTAGAGAGATCCTGATCCTATACACAATATACCGGTATCCTAACACAATTCAATTTACACACTTCCAGGCTTTTATCACCTTTGGGCAGGGAGAATCGGGCCTTGAAAGATCAACCCAACAGATGTTAGCTACACCTCGGCGCAGCCGAGGTGTCAAAGGTGCCCTTTGCGGGTTTCGAACCCACTGCCTCCTGCGAGCCGCTGCACCAAAGTGCTCCCATTGGCCTCACAGCTGATGATCATCGCGCTCCACGCGGGCGGAGGCAACGCTGTTAACAAAAACATAGGAGCTTGGTAAGTATAAAAACACGCTTGAGCTTACCGGCAATTAATGAAGATCAAGGATGCATCGCTATCTTCGGATCACGCTGCTACCTCATTCGAAATTTCAATTCAAGCTCCTGGCAAGTTTTTGAAACCTAACATCGGAGAGCCACGCCATGGGCTACGCCGACCCATATCTTGTCGAATTGTGATGTTTTGGACCTTCCTGGGTAGGGTTTTGCAGAACGGAAATATGTTCTCCTAGTGAGTCCATAGATTTCTCGATAGTGACAGTCTAAATATGAATGAGCTTCCCCAAATCCTACGCCAGAAATGCTTCAAGACTCAAGGCAGAATGGGTCCTTTGTGGCGAAACCAAAGAGTCAGAACCAAGCGCTTTTGACTTATTAGTGTTTGGTATTTAATGCATAACCTCAATACATAATAGTCTGGAAAATGAATCATGTCGTAGTATCATTGGATTTTGGTGGAACACCAATGTAAGCACCTTGCTCTTTGATTTTATATGCTTGCAACAGCTTCTTAATGTTGGAAAATCCGGGAATCCCCCTTCCCTTCCAGATTCAGACTGTTAGTCTAAAAGACCTAGATTTAAAGTTCAAATTCCTAGACGAAATCGTCTAGAGATACAATCCTAAACTCTTATCTCAATAAGAACAACCAAGTTTCATAAAATATATTTCACCGAGCACTACTGCGTAATATAAACAACACTTAGGGGGCTGGAAGGGCCCAGTGTTAAGTAAGGGGATGCATTATGGGTAGTTAACTATTAGAGATGCCTGGGAATGTCCCATGAGTACTTAGAACAGTATGCACCGATCTCTGAGTCTGCTTACGGTTTAGCCGGTCATCATGGTACATAGCAGGCACATTATTCCATTGAAATGGTAAACTCCTTCGGAACCAATACAATTGCAGCGACAGATATGAACCCAAGATCCTTGCTTTTGTTGCTCCGTTGTAATCACAAGACATTGCTACAAGGGTCTGACCATGCCAGGACTATGCGCCTGTCTCACGTTGACCTGGGACGGCAGACTAGTATTCCCCACTTGGCGTGATTTGTCACGCCAATGATAATCTCCACAGGAATCAATTTCGAGGCGCACAGCGCCTGCCGGATTTTCAAGTGGCCGCCCAGCGCCCCCTAAAACAAGCGTAGGGATGGTTTACAGCAACCTATAAATTCTCATATCTTCCCATGCTTTGATTCACAACTCGCCCCCTCAAACACTCGCACCTTGTTACGGCGTCTGAGCCTTTCGCCACGACGCGATTGGGTGTAACACGAAGCTCGCTCGATAAGGACGAATTGCTGGGTTGTAGTACAGAACGTCACGAACCGGGCTCGACAATCAGACCAGGCCAGCTGGAGAAGTCAACTCAACCAGGTCTCTCAACCAGGATGGCAGTCACCAGAAGCTCTAGGACGTCTTCCTCTACGTCGTATTCAAAGAATGTCAACCCTTGCGACGTTCACAATCAGCCGCCCGCCAATTTGTTCGAGTCCATCTCCACCGAGCAGGGATCGCGACGATATCCTTTTCGTCATCTAGAACGGAGAAGACCTGGGCAAGACTCTACAGTAGCCAGGCCTACCCCATCTTCCAAGAAGTTACTGGCCATACCGACAAACTCTGCTGTTGGTGTGAGCCAAGCTAGATCACATCGCCACAGCAACTCAGATGTTTCCGAGCATTGCAAGCGATCATTCAAACCCATCCATAACCACCGGGCCAAACGTCGCATGGGAAATCTCAAAAAGTTCAACATGGCATGCATACGTTCCGCCAACGAGACTGTGAAGATATGGGAGGGCTGGGTTGCGACCAATAGGAAGTCGCCATATGAGATGAAGCGCAACGCTGCTCTTGCGACTACAGCCATTCAGACTTTCCATTATTATACTAAGAATTTTGAGGATGTGGCAGGAGATAATAAACCAAAGCTTTACAAGCACAAGACCATTCAGCGGCTAAATGATAGTGTACGAAGGATGCTACCAGGACTTCCGATAGTATGATGATTCATACTTTGGTGCTGGGTCATGTATTTTAGGAAATTTACCTACTAAAATGCGATTTGTGTGTTGGCGGACAATCAGCGGGCAGCTTGCCCATTTTGCCTCTCCATCGCCGTCTCTTACCGTCATAAGACTAGAGCGAGCATAAGTGCTGCCTGTGCTGAGCACAGAGATTTCTCTCTTCAACAAGACCAAGAACACCTATTTGATTGTACTGCATAAGTTTAGGTGAAATAGGTTAAAGGACGTCCCATTAAACCGCCGTTGAATACTCGAAACAGAGCTAGGCTGTCCACTAATTATTTTCTACAACAACGAAAGTAAGCAGACCAGGGCTTAGAGGATAAAGAAGAATACAGTAAGCAGAAAGGATGGCGCAGGAGAAAGCACTAACAAAAGCATATCCAAAAGTCCACCTCCGTATGTATACGTAAAGCAATGCGGGACTTTATCACGTAGAATGCTGGATTGGTTGCCACAGTCAATACAGACTGACACTTATCCTGCTCACGAGATGTTCGCTGCCATATGGGCTCGTTGGCGTAAAGCAAATGAATTAAGGTGGGGAGCTTACGAATTCTTCACGTTGCCCGGCGCAAGGCGGGAATGTTTTCAGAGCCTTCGGGCAGTGACTTGAGAAACATAGTGCTAAGTGAACCAGCGGCCGTTAATAGGCAATAGTCATAAATTTCTAACAGTTCTCTTCTCACCACCAGCTTTTATAAGTATACGTGCATTCCATGCTACACTGAGGGACATAGCAACTCAGCGCTGTCAAAGACTGATCGTACCCTGTCTAGTATTCTAGTTCTAGATTTGACCCTTTGTTCCTCTGTTACACATGCGTCTTATCTTTGTATTAGTCGTTCTGCTAAGGAGCTCATTCGCAACTGTTCCATCCTATCATAGACGTTTCTTCACGCCAGAAGGGTTCATCAAGGTTGACCCAGGAGGGCCCGAGGACATTGAAGTCACCCCCGACAATTTGCTCTCTGAAAGGCTCTCCAAGAATACGAATCCTGTTCTAACAGGCCGTGGCTTAGACTCGCGTGCTTTATCGATAAGACTGGTTAATAATTTCGATAATAGTAGTGTAAAAGCCTATATAACGGGTTTAGACTCCGGCGGCAAGGTCTTTTTCGCCCTCCACGATGGCAAGCTTATTTATCCTGACGCTAGAGGGTCTCGCCTACCTGTAAAGGTCACAAAAGAGGTTGCCATATCTCTACCTGCGAAGGGTGAATCGCTAAGAATTACACTTCCGTCCTTTATTCGTTCTGGTCGTATCTACTTTTCGAATGATGACCTGCAATTTTTCGTCGTCGACAGGGATAACAGTAACAGCTTAGTTCAGCCTTCGGTCACAAACCTTCGAGATCCCAACGCAAACGTGAGCTGGGGTTTCGTAGAATTTACTTACATCGGGAACCTCCTCTACGCCAACATAAGCTATGTGGATTTTGTGGGTCTAGTTCTTGGTATGACGCTTGTTGCAAAAGATGGTAGTACCCAAACCACAGCAGGGCTCGAAGCAGATGCTGTTATCAAGATCTGTGACGATCTAATTAAACAGAGAAAGCTAGACAATCATAAGTGGACCTCGCTCTGTATTGCAGACACTGCTGGAAAGCCGATCCGAGTATTATCTCCTGGTAATCAGCATGATGTCGATCCCGAGATATTTGGAAGTTATTGGAAAACCTATGTAGACCGTGTTTGGGAGAGATACATCGCTCGGGATCTCATAATAGATACGCAATCTAAAGCGGGCATGGTCAAATGCAGGATTGTAGATCACAAACTGAAGTGTGACGGACACGAGCGCGGACTCCCTAAACCTGATGATAAAGACATTTGGGGCTGCAACAGTGGACCTTTTGCTATCTCAGAGAACGATAGTATAATTCATACTGCTATTGTTCCACGTTTGTGTGCTTGTCTTGTACGATCTACTTTGTTACTCGATGGCGGGTTTATGCAGCCGAGCTTGGGTCAGACATCATACTACACGGTAAACCCTACTAATCACTATAGCCGGATTGTCCATTCATACGAGGTTGATGGCAGGGGCTATGCATTTTCTTACGACGACGTTAACCCTGATAACGGTGAAGAGCCATCTGGTGTCGTGAGTTCCGACAATGTTCATCTGCTGACTGTTCATGCCGGCAGTCCGCTTTCAAACTACTCGCCACATCAATAAATGAGCCTTTGGCATTTGTCGCTTGGTTCTGAAATATATTCCTGTTAGTTCATTTATAGCAGTTAGACTTACGTGAGTATAAAACATTCAAAAATAAACTTGTTTAGGGGGGCTGAGATTTGCAATTAGAGATCTTTGATTGGATGGAGAGGATGTGATATATGGAATTTTAATGACACTGGCAGTCCTTTGGGTTGTCTTGGTGGCGCGTGCATATCCGTGGTGGGGGCTACGCGTTAGTTTACAATAGCAGGTACTTAGGCTTACAGCGAACCAAGCTGGCATTTGATAGTAGATTTTCATCTGTGACTATGTAGTGTAGGTTAGTGTCCCGGCGCGATCTGGATTTCTGCCTCGATATTAGGCGACCACATGATGTTCATGTAATATATCAATTAATTCAACTTGCGAGACGCATGATTGTTTGGTTGGTGGTGATGGATTGATTGAGTTGATATATCATGAGCGTTGCCATGAGGCACGTATTTATGAGTGGATGTTGTGTTGATTGAAAGTCAAGTTAAGTAATTAAGATTTTTCAAATTGAGCTAACGTGATTGACACCACCGACCGTCCTCCTTGTAGGTCGGATAAATCCTGATCCGTCAACCCGGATAGCCGCCAAATTTGGCTTATCCATTGAGGTGGGTCTCGGGTGGATACCGAAATTACGAAACTTAAGCAGGCGACCGTTCCTGGTTGTATCAGGAGGCAAACGCAGCTCTCTCGTCTAAAATCGTCCGTATCACTTTCACTCACGCCGGAATCAATTCTAACCAGCCTGGGAGGTTACTTCGTCACAACATCGAGCCCGTATCACCATGGACATTCAGGACCAAGCACAAGTTGCTGCGAATCCCTCATTGGGACGTTCGTCCGACGATTGTTCCCGGCAGCAAGCCGTGTTGCGGAAAGCCGTGTTGCGCAAAGCTGGAATGCCAGGTCAGGATATTTCGAAGGTAATCATGGGTATAAAAACGCTCAAATTGGAAGCACACGAATTGGAAGCGGTCGAATTGGCATTACGCCTTCAGCCAACAATAGCTAGTCTCAAGGACATAGTTACCCGATCCGATACCGAATGTACTGTTCCTTGTCCTCGGCAGCGGGAATCCAAAGTGAGTATGGACCTTGGCTACAGCGCGGATTGACACAGCTGCTCACATGATCCGATAGGATAGAAGGAGAAAATCTCGTGGAGCAAGGCCGAAGAAACAGCGAGCAGTGAGAAGACGTCATTGATGGATGTCGACAGATCAGTCGTGTCATCGAATAAATTTGTACGGGTACCAGCTGTTATTAGGCTGACTGTACGTCAACCTGTGAAAAGCTAGAAATGCAATGCTGATCTTATTGAACAGTCATGACGAGAGATATAATAAGAGAGAGATCTTGCGGGACAGTTAGTGAAAGTTTTATCTGCGCCAATCGATGAGACGCAGATACAGTACATCGCCGCTCTGAGTCACTGTCTGGATGCAGTTCTATCTTTGGTGGTTAAGTGACATGAAGAGGCGAATAAGATAAGCTACTTAGAATGAGGATTGAGATGGTCGGACATTGTGTTGACACCCAGATTTCATCTCACCATTCATCAATTGACTGAAGTTGACTAAATCAGCTTCCGATGACTACATAGACTTACCGTGGCCATGGTACTGGGCGCTCTTGCTATATCAGATGGAAGGAGCATGTTGTAAAAGGTCTGATATTCTTTGCTTCTCGATTTCTCATAAGCCGAGCGATTATGTCATATGGAAAAAGAAACCCTTTTTTTTTTGATAGTAATTCCTCAATTTAGAACTGCATCTATTTATTCAATCTTCTCCTTGAAGTATCATGAAGTTGCGGATCACTATAGATCGGTTCTAAGCTACAGACACTATGTTTCCCCTTCCCAGGGACCCATTCAGCATGTAGGTGATCTTGGGCAAATCTTTGCAGCCCGTTCCTATCCGGCCACGAAGAGAAAAAGGCCTTATCCAAGCCAGGGAACGTGGATACCATCCGCTAGCGAAATTTGTCTCTATCTCCGTATGGCTCTTTCACTACTTCGCTCCGCTGCTTGTTGTCTGTTTCATCCGACCAGTAGAGTTGACGTAACGCTGCCCAATAAAATCGTACACAAGATAAAAGAGGATCATTGGGTCCCATTGTACATGATGAGACCACGGCCCATTCGTGGAAACTAACGTCGCCGTCGAAAGTGTAATGTAGTCCTTGATCAGCACTGATCAACATCCTGACCCAGGGCTGACTCCACTCAACGTCGCGGGGAAGAAGAACAAGTGAAGAGTACACGTAGACTTTTGTCCTAGAAAAGTAGTCTGAGAACTCGGACATACATCCTATCACATTTACTCGCGGCTTTCGGAATAGTCGCCAGAAACGGGGACGCAGCCAGCCTGATAGCCTATCTTCATAAGTCTGGGCTAGTGTCTTAGTGTCGTACTTTTGGCTCGACCAGTGTGTTATGAAGAAGAGTCTGCTTCGAAGCTTGCCATTACAGCGTGGGCAGGCGCAGTTCTTGAGACATTCTTTCTCTGTTTGCCAGCTGAGGTCCTTACGGGGAACGTGGAACGGTGCCCATATTGGTTTGGCGGATGAGTCTTCCATCCTTTTCTAAGCGACGAGCTTTGTTTGGGCAAGCAGGCACTCTGTGTTCCTCAAAGTATCTATCGCAATCAGGACTAATTAGTGACGGCAACGAAAAGCTTCCCCACTGCACCTTATATACTATACAAATTAGAACAGTTAATAAACAGATCATCTTCTTGATCAACATACCTTTTGTCTGCGTAAAGTCTAATCAAGTGCAAAGGGTAGAGATGGATCGAAGTGGGCAAAGTGAGGTGATCAGGTTATAGAAAATATAATCTCACTTATACTCAAAGACAGCGGAACGTTGACTAATATTTAACTTAGCTTGCACCGACCACTCAGAGCAAATTCACTGTGCTTTTCCGCAGCATGGGGTACTTTCGGCCATATACGGCCGATTGTAGCGTCGAATAGAAGATTCGTGGCAGATCTTGACGCAGATATAGTACATCGAACTGCGCTGTCACGTCTACAGATGTTGTCATAGGTTCCTGCAGTGGCCTGAATGGGTTTCCCAAACGTCCTGTTTAGTCCCTCAGTCGAGCGTTACAACAGCACAGTAGGAAAGGGACATCATCCGGTACTCCATTTTCCATATTTGAAGGGCAGAGTCAATTTGTCTGTTTACCATAACCAGCAGACGATTGTAGCCACCAAATGAATGTACATTGTCTTATTCATAGCTACTATACTGCCTTTGTCTTTCTCTTAGTCTCTTCTTGCACCCAATTCTCATATCCTACGGAGTCAGCCACGGAGAGAACGAAAAGCTTTCGGTCACGGTCCAAGATCCAAATGTCCCATCCGTGATTGAAGTCAGCGTCAAGAAGAAGCGGCCCACGGCTCTTCTGGTCATAGTAGAGCACGAGCGTTTTGTATTCAGTAGGCGGGTCGGTACAATCTGGCCGTAGAAGACAGATCGCATCATGCATATCCATAACATTGGAGTAATGAGAGTTCGCGACATGACCAATGTAAAGGTTAAACTTAGGAAACTCTACCATGCAAAGATGCTCATGATACTGGTGTTCATGAAGTGCACTTAGGAAGTGTTCTAGATCCTGACTGGGTCGAGTTTTCCCCTTTGGTTTTGCAAGAGCGAGGGCTATCAAAGGCGGTTGTTTTAACTTACTTGCTGGTTGCATGAACTGTATATCCCATCCTACCAAAGCAGGTATCAAACCTGTTGAAAGTATGCTGTCCAGCCAGTCCAGGTCTCGAAAAATCTCATGCCAGATACTTTGATACTCAGTCCGACTCCAGAATCTTTCCGAAGCTGACTCTTCCAAGAAATCCTCGTCTAAAGTGGTCGTCATGGAACATGCGTAGCAGTATCAGGCGCTTTGAGCTGCCAAGTTCGAGATACGGACTAGATCTTTATAATCCAGTTTTCCGGCTTAATAATGACTGGGTTGATTTTGGACTGTCAATAGACGTAGGTGGAGAGATCCATTGATACGTGTGTATCGCAAATAACCTCACAGCCCAAAGTAAGCATGCCTACTGCGGAGGCAGTATGTCCTAGGACGTATCTCAGTAGCATCAGCCATCCAAGTATTGGGTACCTTGTTTAAACTCATCGTGCTGCTGGCAAAAAATGGCCGTTTTGAAAGAGGCAAAGGACTCCTAGAATAAAAAGACTGCGGGAACAAAAAAGAAAACTACAACCGGATGGGCTAGAGTACCGATGTATCCATTTGGTGACAACACGAACAGCTTGAGACTCCATGTTGGCTCCTTTCATCCCGTAATCCATCCCGATGGATTGTCCATAAGTGAAGGTCGAGGGGGAACGTCCGAAACGGGCCACGTTTGGTTAGTCTTGGGTAATCCTGGTGAAATTACAGAGGTCGACTACTGATGCCTGGCCCGCTCCTCATCATACTGAGATCGCTATAGTATTATTTTGGACCTTGTCATACAACATAAATATCACCCACGCTCTCATGAGGTAGAACTGTCGTGACATAAGAAACGTCAGTCTGAGCATGGGTCGGTTGGGAGAGTTACAAGTCGAGACCCTACACAACATCACATCTGTTCTTCCATTTCGTGGTAGTACAGTTTCAACATGGAGCCACTCCCAACAGCATTTGTTCCGAAGCCCATTCGTATTGTCGTCATAGGTACTGGGTAAGTATATCCCCAGTTTCAACTTGGATTCGCAATTAAGCGTTGCAGGATATCCGGCATCCAGTTTTTGAAAGACGCAACCACGCGATTGCCAAACGTCAACATCACTGTTTATGACAAGAACAGCCAAGAAGGAGGAACTTGGGCCGAGAATAGATACCCCGGGTGAGCATTCCATTCACCACTAACTGATCATGGCCAACTGCTGAAATCTACAAGCTGTGCATGCGACATCCCATCCCATGCCTACCAGTACAGCTGGAACCCAAATCCCCGCTGGAGCCACCTGTATGCAGAGGCGGCTGAAATCTTAGACTATCTAAAATCAACGGTGACTAAGTTCAATCTCCGACGATATATTCAGTTCGGTACAACCTGCACCGGGGCAAACTGGGATGAGAAGAACTCCGAATGGAATGTCACGTTGCAAAGGAACGGGACGCCTGATGATGAAATCTCTGTCAAATGCGATGTTTTTATCATTGCTATAGGAAGGCTGAATAACTGGAAGCTACCAGACATAGAAGGCCTTGACACGTTCCAGGGGCGTGTAATACACACAGACAACTGGCCCCAGGGCTTAGACTGTCACGGCAAAGATATAGCTGTGATAGGGAATGGAGCCAGCTCAACCCAGTGTTTAGCTAGCTTACACAAAGGTGAGAGTCTTGGCTGTACAGACCCCAGTATTTGCTAACAGCTCCAGACGCGAGATCCATCGGTAATTTTGTTCGTGGGCCAACATGGCTGGTTCCGCATGTATTCTCTCGCAACGGAGAAGCGCAGGTCAATTGTGGGCACTCTCTCCCCTACTACACAGACCCCAACCACCTCTAATACGCGGGCAGATTCCCATGATTCAATCAAGAAATTCGAAACCGAGCCCGATTCGTACTTCCAATTCCGCCTACAGATCGAGAAAAAGCTAGCCTATAGCTTTAGAGGTCTCTGGGCCAACTCAAACGCTGCTGAAGAATTCACTCAGAATGCAAAGCAGCACATGATCAACAAGATTGACGACCCACAGGCCCTGAAGGCCCTCCTTCCTACTGAGTATAAAGCTGGTTGTCGTCGCTTCACGCCTGCCGACAAATATATAGAGGCTCTAAATAAGACAAATGTAGAGCTCATTTCTACCCCGATCAAGCAAGTGGAAGGAAATGCTATCATCACGACTGACGGCGAACGGCGAACATATGACATGATTGTCTGTGGTACAGGCTTCGATCCATACGCACCGAGGTTTCCGATCAAAGGGCGAGGAACAGCTAACTTGTCAGATCTATGGTCAATGCATGGGGGCTATGAAAGTTACTTGGCAGCAACAGTCGCTGGTTTCCCCAACTTTTTCGGTATGTGAACCCACTTATAAGATCTTTCCAAAAAGCTAAACTCTGCTTTTAAGTTTTTAATCCGCCTATATGTCCGGTAAACGGCTCGGCGTACCCTGGAATTGAGCGTACGAGTGACTACATTATCAGAGTCATCGACAGGCTACAGAAGGATTGCCTAAGATCAGTCTGTATCAAGCAATCAGCCCAAGACGCCTTCAATCGCTGGGTTCAATCACGCATGCCAGAGATGGTCTGGGCGGAGCCATGCTCATCATGGTGTAAGTCGGCCTCTGTTACTCAGCATTTACATTAGTCAGGACTGAATTATTACATTGCAGATAAATCTAACAAAAAGGTTATTGTTCCATGGCCAGGGACAATACTTCACTACTACGCCGCAACTGAAATAGTGCGATGGGAGGACTATGATCTTAAGTTTGATGAGGATAACCAAAAGTTTGCAAGTTTTGGAAATGGTATTACAGTAGAAGGATTTACTCCAGAGAATATACCTTGGCTGCGTTAAATAGACTGCTGAACACTTTGAAGAATCGCCTTCAAGCGAGTTCGCCAGCAATGTTATTGAAGCACGGGAGACCGCAGAGAACAGCAGAACAGGATGGAAGAGAGCAATGAACAGCAGGTGCTACATGGGCTTGAGGATACGAATTGAAATGGTAGCTCGATTATGATGGCCAATATTAGACAAATTGGGTTGCACGTGTTGAAAGACTACCCAGACAGATTATCTTCAGATTTTGCCCTGCAATCGGCAGTATTAGGATCCTTACAGTGGTGGAGGCAAAAGAAAGAATGCCTAGGATGCCCCTGAAATGCCTGCTATGACACTTGCACCTTACTTTCCCACTGCCACTGCCTCATCCGCTTGTCGTAGCGTCGCTAAGGCGATGCGCTTCATTCTCAAGGTGTAAAGTCTGGTCAAAATCGATTACAGAATCAATTCAACCACATAAGTCAATTAGAGCGAGCATATTCAAAACTAGAGTGGAACAGCCCTTGCTTGTAATGTAAACAAATGAACTTAACCTTGAATTGCTTATTGACTAGCTCATCCTTTGGTTAATCATCAGGATCCCTGAGGGCAATTAACAAGTCTCCAATCTCCTTCTCGACTTAGCGGTTGTTAATTAATCCACTAATCTTGAGATAGATTAGCAATCTTTATACGACACGGGTCTCACAGAGGCCCGGCGGTTTAGGCTAGGGCACTGTAGCTACAATAGGGGCGAGGAATTTAGGCATCCGTTCCGGGATGCCAAACATCCATAGCGTCGCACGGAACAGATTAGTCCAGACTTGCGCTTTTGGCCGTTCGTCGGGGACTTTGTCTGCCGGCCACTTAGTCTACATATCTGCGCCGGAACCAGTCAGTCAGCCAGTGAGGCGGAGATGGTGATAGTTCGCCGCCGCGCCGTCTTTGGCCGTTACCTCTAGTCGATGAATGATCCGATCAGGACTAATGTAGGCAGAAACCAAGACCAGTTTCATTCGTCTGCGGCTGTTTGCCTGAGGATCTAGCAGCCCACGTAGCACAGACATGGTGATTATGGAAGGATATATGAGATAAGGGTTAGGCATATGGCCAGCTATGCAATCACCTAAACTAGCATCATGAGCCTAGGTGCAAGCGCTCTTTGGACCAAGCTTCAAGTTATAAGACGCGAGTACCGCAAGGCTTGCCTAATCTGTCCCAGCAATGGTACCACACCGAAAAGGCGTCCACAACAGACGTCACCGCTCAGCTAGGCTGACGCAGCGCAGCTACTGCTCAAGGCAAATTGTGAATGTTATGCGGGCGTATAGCTGCTTTAAAAAAATATATAAATAGGCGCGTTTCTCCTCCTCCTCTCTATCTTTCTCAGATTTTTATCAACCCTTTTACGGTACTCTCTACTATATACTTTCAAACACCGCCCACCATGCCAGAGGAACCGCCCCAGCCTAAAGTTCCCCAAACTCTTCAAGAGTTTGAGGGATCTGAGAAGATTGTCGACCCACCTTGCAATGATAAGATCTTGGATATCCCGTGTCAGAAGTGGCCTGCGACTGGAAAAAATTGCCTCGTTATTTTCCCGACTAAAAACGAAGACAAAGTTCAGGCTTTCAAAACCAACTTCGAGAACAGAAAGCCCGATGACATCAACGCTTGTTTCTTCCTGCGGATCGCAGTACCAGACGATGGCTGTAGCCAGCCTTGCAATGGCCAAGGCTACGTCCGCGCAAGATCTCGCATATTGAAAGCAATGGAGATCTTTCGAACTCGAAAGGATTACGAAACCTATTTAGAGGACAATGGCATTGGCCAAATCATTGTTGCTACCATTGAAAGCTTTTTTTGTCACGGATGGTGTTCCGAGGCCGGTAGACGCAGCTGTTGTCGGCATGTTTAACGTCTTGACTGGAAAAACGGTGACCGAAACATCTAAAGGAGTGACACTTAACAAATGGTTTTTGGAGGAGGCGAAAAAGTCAGGTGGTCTTGTGGATGGCAATCAGGATTGTCTGTGCACGACGGCAGGTGAAATAGTAGCAAGAGAGTTTCCCGGCGTGAACAAAGCAGATTGGCACAAATTCGCCGTCGGTATATCCCGTGGGCAGATTTTGAAGGAAACCGCCAGTGGTATGAAAATACCGTGGGGTGGGTACGGCAATTCCCGAGACGAGTGCTGAGCTGGGAAGCAAGGGTAGAGTTGATAGTCTACATACTGTACAATTATGTCTGACACATAACGTATCTTCCATCTTGCAATACAACGACCTACCCACTTTTTTGAAAAATTTCGATGCTCGACTGTGACACCTATCTCCTATTTTATGTAACCTTCGCTCCCCACTCGATGTACTAAACTATACCGCTGTCAGTGGGTTTACCAACTGATATGCTGCTAGTACTCTGATACTACAGTGGAGGTACAAGACAAGAAGGGCCACGGTTACGATCACTTGGTCCCTGCTATTACAATACAACTAATCATACAAGTTGTGACTTTTACCGGCAACATTTATCAAAACACGTTAAAAACTCTCATTTTTATCTTACAACGATGTTTGTTCCATCCACTCTTCGCCGACAATTCTGTCAAAATATTTCATGTAAATCGGAGTTGATAGTGTAAGCATTTCTTGCCTATCCCTTGCTTGTGAAGATCATCCAGGTGCAAAATTCGCCTTCGTTGTTGGCTCTAAAGTTCAAGGCTCAAGTCACAAAGGTTTGAGAAGAAGTGGATAGACCTCTGGAAATGGCTCTTCGTAAACTTTTAGTCGAATCCAAGGTGTAGTTGTCTAAGACTACTGATAGGGCCCAGAGATAAGGGAGTGAGTCAGGAGGCGCGCAGCAGGACTTTTTTTTTTTTGTTTTTTTTTTTTTTTTTTACCTGACAGAAACCAATGCTGCCATTTGGGTTTGCATCTCAGGCTTGCTAATGATGGCTAATTCCAGAATATCTGCTGGAGATCACCGATAAATTGGGACGCTTGCTTTTTGTAAACTCCGTTACATTGGTTAATGTTAGCGCATGCAATTGATCTACATTGAAGAAGCTTTCATTGCGGGTAAAACCACTGATTATAACTTTCTGCTGTTTTCTGAAGCTCTTGTGATTTTCGTCTTCGTCAATATCATCTACGTTATCCTCTGATGCTGAGGTATAGTTCCTCGCCGTCATCTCGCTTGTACCGGAGAGCTGACGAATCAGGCCCATCTGGCATTGTGCTCTCGGTACATTGTTCATCCAGGTATACGGAGGGACCTAGTCTTTTTTGGTCGTCGTATAGTAACAGATGGAGAATCTTGGGGGGATCCACGACTGTAGCAGCACGTCCTCTGGGCTCGTGGGCCTCACGCTGTTCGGTCTTAGGAAGGGAACTGTATATGTTAGTCCCCACCAAGTCCTCCATTCTTGTGGTGCCCAAAACCTATTCCGTTATGACTTAATCGTTGCACAAAGTACCATGTGTCACTATTTTGTTAAGTCTGTAAGAATGACAACCTGGCTCTTAGGAGGTTTGCTAGAGAAGCCTCACGCGGAAGACGTGTCACCAGACTTTTAACTATTAATATCCTTATATACTTATATAATAATATCTCTATGTCTCTAAGCTCCTTCCTTTTAGTTAAACATCAAGAGACTGAGACAACAAATGAAACTGACTGTTAAAAGTGTATCAGGCTCACAAGTATACAATGAAAAGCCACCTGGACCATTATCTATAACTAAAAGATTCAATTCAAACCTGAATATCGTAAACCCCTCGTCTATCACTCAGGACAGACAAACAATGGGAGATACATATCTATATCGCCCAACCACCTGGCTGCTTCTCGTATCGGTATTCGACCAGGCTTGATTCCCATCTTAAAATGAAGCTGTTCTACTCTCTTGTGTTTAGCACAAGAAACAATGCACACCCACGTCTTTTCTGGGATGATAGGAGGCAGCCAACCCCAGGAAGCCAGCTTCCAGTCCTCACCCAACCTCGGATCTAACCAATGCGACGCGTCTTCGCGCCCGTCTACCATATAAATATGAAAGACAGATGAGAACCCCTCACGTTTTCTTCCTTTTTCGGCCCAACCAAAATAATGCACAGCTGCACGCCCTATTGAGGAGTCCAAAGCCTGTTCCAGGGCATCTATCGAGACTGGACTTTCAAACGTCCACTTGGCAATGCACGCCACCTGACAGTACAGCTTGTCGTCATAGTGACAAAGAGTATCGCCCTTCGCGGCAACATGACACCGACACACAGGTTTACTACCCTCCGGATAGCTGGATCCCTGCGGGACATATGGAACATAACGCTCCATCCTCTCGCTCCAACTACCTGGCTCCGTCTCGATCACTTGTCGTGACGATCTCGTTCCCCCAGTTAACAATACCCTCACTCTTTTCGTGTAGTTGTATAATAAAGTAAACATCTGTTTGTTCACAAACAGTAATGCCTGCTCAATACTTCTCAGAATAACTCAGTACTGGGTATAAAAACCATTGAAACTCTCACCTCTGTACAACACGCAAAATAGAAAGAAAAAGAAAAAGGACAAAGTTTACCAGAAATTTTTTCGCGGGCAACGCGGCTTTTGTAGTTGCTCTCCTGTCACAATCCATGATCCATTTCTGACTGTAAGCGGGCCCCTTTATACTAGCGTTGCTCATTTCCTTACTGCGCGTCGATGGTAAGCCATTGAATGGCAGTGACTCCAAGACCTTTTTGCATGTCGCACGCTCCTGATTATTCCTGCGTTATTTCTTTTCTTCTTCCTTTCTTTCAAATAGAAAAAGCTTTTTCACTCTTATATCAGGGATAATATAAGTAGCCAGATGTAAAAGCATGTTATATTGTTAATGCAAATGTGACTTAGGGTCTCAGCCTGAAAATAACCAGATCCTTGGACCACTATAGTTGGGTAATCTGCAATCACTCAGGTTTCCCTGTCTCGACGTCTTCGGCTGGCCACTGAAGAGATTTCACAGCCTCTCCCTTAGGCCCTAGGGCGAATGACCTGGTTACGTATTCTCAGAAATCTCTTGTGCTTATAAGCTGCCCTGTACTTTCTGGCCAAAGATAGATATTGCTAAATACCATCAATACTCGCTTGCGCGTCCACCAATTTAATTATATTGGCCAACTGCCCTTTCTTGGGCCTCGGTCCCTTCCTGTCACTTCCTGGATTAAACCAAATATCCCTAGAGCCATTCTTAGGCAGCAAAGGGTTGATACCGACCCAAGGTTTTTGAAACTTCGCCCCGTGCCAACTAGATGCGTCTTGGACCGCCGCTAGAAGATGTTCAATGTCTCTGTCGGCATTTTGAGCATCCTTCACAAAAATAATAAAGAAATATTGGGTATCTCCAAACAGACAGTCGTCACCGTAGGTACCATATCCCCATATGGCGAGTAAAAACTTTCGATGACGACTCTTCACACCGTACCACGCCTTCGGAGTGCCGAACTCGCCATCGAGTCTTGCCAGAACACGTTTATACATCTTTTCAAGGTCGGGTATCATTTTTGATCGACCACTAAACACGATAAGGCATCCACGATCCATGGCTCTGACTATCTTCGGCGTCCAAACTAGTGAATGGACTACAGCTTCCCCCGTTGCTATTCAAATATCGCCCTCGCCCCTATCGCTCATTAGCTCGTATTCAGTTACATAGTGTCTACCAAATATCATTAAACACTTACTCTCTTCCATAGACTATCCTGGGATTGGCGATTAAAGCCCTTCTGTTCGGTCAGACCCTTTTGTTCTTTTTTGTTGTTTAGAACAGATTATCAAAACAGACTTCATGTCTCGAGTGTACCACCTTTATATACCTCCAGTACCCATAAGTCGCTATCATCCTAGAGTGGTCATACCCTTGAATTCTGGACTGGTCCTTGCGTCTGTACCTACAGTACCTCCCAAATATCTCCTTCATCCGGCCAAAAAGACATATAAATCTAATTTCGGACTGAAACGGCCGTCATGCTTGCATAGCAGGAACAAACGAATACGAAGGAAATATAATGCAATTGCCCTATTTTGGCATCTCACACAGATACAGGAGTACTTCAACAAATTACGGCACTCACTGAAACCCATGGGTTTCTCATTGTGTTGTTGGTGTTTTTCTTTGACGGTCATCCGCAACAAGGCTTTACTAGGTAGTTAAAGTACAAGAGCCGTCTGCAATATGGCCAACATAGAGATGAAATACAGTAGAGTCTGAAATGGATACCTCGACCTTCTCGTAGCCACTGGCGACTAGGATTCATAGCAGGATGACGCAGGGCCATCTGCCTTAGGAATGAAGCCGGTGGGCTTGCGAACTGACCCTTGTTGACTATTAAACTGCCCATACTTCCCATCTGCAAATGACACAGATTTCTCGATACAAAACCTCAAGTAAGTTAGTCCCTTTTTTGCTCTCGATTCTCCTCCAGTTGCTTAGGTTTAGGGAGGTAAATCCCTCAGTCAAAGCTTATTACATATCACACAGCTACCTACCACCTCCTTCATAGAGCCTTGCGATATAACGGCTAATTAGAGAGCTTTCAGGTGGTTATGGAGATGTTTGAGGGGTCAAATAGACTTTTTAAGTTTATAACACTGCAGGCCGCTCGCCGTGAATAGTCCCTGAATTGTAGTCGACTTTCAAATTCTTCACATTAGGCAAATATCTCCAACATCTCTATTTTGAAAGATAAATGCCATTAACATCTAACCTCGTTATTTCTGTAACTTGACCTATTGCAGTTCTCGGGTTTGATCCAGCCATACTCTCGCTCCCGAACATCATAGTACCAATTGACGGCGGTCGGAGTAAAAGAATTGAACCTCGACGCCTCCTGCCGTTTTCTTATCTTTTTCTTTATGCATAGATGCCGTTTCATGAATCTGGCTAGCCAGTGTACGCCAACAGGCTTTTCCCTTCCTTGTTGTCGTAAGAGGGCATTGACGGTGGCGCGAACTTGACTGTGAGAGGGAGCATAGCCTAAGGCCTCTTGCCGAAGTATTCATGCGACTAACCTAGACTCTTCAGGTTTGGATAACAGCTGGGCAGGTTGTGTGACCTCTGACCTTGATGGTAGGCCTCTTAATCGGGCCCCGAGAGTCGACCCAGGGATCTCACGTTTCTGGGCGGATTTGCTCTGCGAGAGGCCGTTATCTGTGATATCTAACATTGCTTCAGCAACTTCATCCTCTGTATACAGTATTGAGCACTTGCACCTTCCTCTCCAACAATAACTCTCGTTTATAAACGAAGCCCCATATATCGTTCCTGAGTAGATCTCTACACTGTGTACACACTTGTCTGATACAAAAAGCGCGTATCTTGATGTATCTACCTGATTGATTTAAGCGACAGTACTTTAGCTCGCACTGTCGATCTGTCTCCACTTCCCCACATCCGCGCCCCGGAACTCCAGGCAGCAGCGGTACTTCTAAGTACTTCATTCACTACTAAGCCAGAAATTGCTTACGCACCCATAAGGCGGCCAAATTCTGACAGAACATCCGCTTATGAGGTAGAGCGACGTACCCAAGTGGCCCTACCCTAGACTTACAAAGAGCATGTTTTTTTTTTGGACCGGAAGGTGCAAGTGCTCAATACTGTAGGACATGCGTGGCATTTTTAAGGCGATTATTAGGGCTGGCGTGGGGAACATTGGAAGGAGAGTCGGGGAGGCTGGGTGTCAAAGGAGACGTTTTGATAAATTTTACATAAGTCCCGTGCGACCATACTGCATATGTAATCAAAAAAGGAATGTGATGATATCAGACGGAACGATTATCTCAATACAACAGATATTGTTTCATGCCAATAACTTCAATTCTGATCAAATACGGTGTAAGTGAAATTGGGTGTTTTGTATGGGGAAACTTTTTTTTTGTGTGCCGGTAGGTGGGTACTGCATGGTAGCCACGAGGGGAATGTGCAGACGGGACAAGTGAATGGTTCATTGGCCGACGCTGGAGAGTTTGGACCTGATACAATCTCTTCCAGGGGGCTTTCTATCGCCGCTATTCAGGAGGATGATGAACTGAGCACAATCGACACCGGGCGAGCCTATTACGACGAGGAGCCAGCCGACGCCTATAGTGCCGAAGAGCGCGAAGATCAAACACAGTCTAGGAGTCCAGGGGTTTTTGTCAAAGTGCAAGCAGATCTTCCCCACGACAACACCTAGAGTGACTTGCAATACGCCACGCCCAAGTTTGTTCAGCAATATCTTGTTGGAATACATGGTTGCGGCGAACAGGAGCACGGTGAATCTCTGGCAGCGCACATGGAAGCTGAGGAAATATCTAACCATCATGGAATTGCAAATCTGTTCCCTCGTAGCGTGCCTCATACGCTTAATAAACAGCAATTTCTCGAATCGCAAATTTGTAGTGAGACACCGAGTTTGACCCTTACTCAATGGCAAGAGTTATTCTCTGGCCATACACCTCGACAGTTCGAAGGCAAGCCTAAACAGGCCTGTCTCCACACCGAACATTCACGACTGACTCCTCCGGTTATTTCATTCGACATCGATAGCATCTTGGGTTTCATGACGTCTCCTGCAACAGCAATCCACAGGATTCGGTTTATTCTGCTCCTCATTATGGTCAGAATATTTCCACGGACGTCCACCTGACCTTGCACATGCATGCTTCATGCGGCTTAGCCTTTCGCCTTCCTCCTTTTCCGGCCCGCATGGCGAGCATTGCCGGTAGGAGAGAGTCACTATCTGAGGACAATCTGCAACTGACACTCTATAACATGCATTCAGATCACATTTCCATAGTAAGCTATCAGCCGTTTCTCACACGTCGTCATCTACCTAGAGAGGATACGAGCTAAGAGAACGGAGTTTGAGCTTTGACTATTTAGGGTCCGTTAATTTTATGGACGTTGTAGAATAATCCATGCTAAGATAGGGAGATATAATTAGTCTAAAACTCAAAAAGGGCCCGTTTTGTATTACTATAATATCTTTCCTAGATATTTTAATTACGTCTCATTAACACTTAAGTGGCTGGATTATACAGCCTTGTTAAGCTATTTTGGTTAGAGCAAGTGAGTGCTTATAGGAAAGCTCATTAGCCCTTATAATTACCGTTAAGTAGGATAGTTAAGCAGAATAGGGCCCCATATAATTCTAACCAGTCTCTCTCGTAATAACATCTTAATAAATATATTTTGAAAAGCACCCAACTAGTAAAGTTCTAGAAGGTATTTACATATCCATGATACGCTTCTCACAAAGTTACCTGCTCCTGTTTCTGTCTCTAAAATGTACAGGCTGAAAACCTGAAATATGAATTACCGCAAATTCACGGCCTAATACTTGCGGCTTGACATTTCGAGGCAGCTTCCCATACATAGCTATAGTAAGGGACTTCTTACGGGACTTCTAAACCAAATTCTTACATTCTATGAACCCCCAATAGCGTATATGGCTGATATTTAATGTAAGTTCTTTGAATTCCGCCTCGCAGTGGTGTCTTCCAGGTGTAGTTGGACGAAGAGACGCTTTGATCTCGTTAAATAAAACCTCATTCTCCCGCCGGACCTCTTTTGTATCTTGTTCATCCTCTTTATCAGCTTTTTTAGTAGTGAGATAAAGGTATACATAAGGCTTGTCCATATCTTCATCTATAAATAGAAGAACTGGGATCTTCCCATCAAAACCTGCAGTCTTTACCCACTCATAGCCTGCAAACATCGTTTCCCGAGGTTTTAATTCCTGAGCTTCGGACTTGCCTAATATCTGTACCGCATGACGATGGCTAGACTTGAAGGCTCCTAAGTCTTTAAATGATAAATACTTAATAATATTTCGCCAAACATCGTCGGGGAACGCTGCAATGGTATAGACTGCTAGCATATAAGTTGTCTCCTTCTATGTATATATGTAGCGAAGTGCCTAGGTATATATACTGGAACATGCTAACCGTCTTCCGAGCTTTGGAGCGGAACATCACTAAAATGGACTGTTTGAGCCGAAAACGGACTCGGATTACTCATTAAGCCATATAACGCCTCAAGTAAGGAAATAAGGAAATATAAGAAAGGAAAGGTAAATAAGGAAAAATAGGAAATATAATCCCGGCCGAAATCAGAGGCCGCCCAGCTTTCTACGAAAGTTTTCTGAGCACGGCCCCATGACAAAACTGTCATCATAACCCACATCATGGATGCCTGCCACATTCGCATACTGTCATGAAACGCAGCCGCTTATGACCATGAGAAGGTCAACATTATTTCAAATTCTACACACGCGCGTGCTGAACGAACCATAGTTCTCACACGAATTTGGTCAACAAGATCTACACAATCTGCTTCGCACGTGCTTGTGTACAATACTCTATCATCGTATAGTTCTAAATTGATCTAGTGGTTCCACAAAAACTAAACTACACCTAAGAAGGATGACTTCCCAAAACCCATTATGACCACTCTTCCTGACGGTCAGCCAACAGCAAGAACAGATCCTGACGGTTGAGTTAGAGTTGTTGATACACCAGGCCGGAAATCCGGTGGAAGCAATAAAACTTTGCGCCCATCAGGTCCATCCGCTGTAATCCATGTCTTGTGGTTGATCCCGAAGCCTAATCTGGCATCCACTTCTCTTTGGGCCTCTGTCCCACCCAGCGTTGGTTGGCCATAGTCTCAACAAGATGATTGAAGTCGAGAGGAGAAATCTAGAAGACGACTTTTTCGCTGCCCTTGTTTTCGTCAAAATAGAAAGAGGAAAACCCAAGAGAAGGACAAGGATAACGAACGGCCGGGGCACTGCAGAGCCATTGGTCAGAGAAAGCACCCCTGTCGCATTTCAATGTACTTCTTTCGATAATATGAGTAATATAGCTAGGTTTCCGGGGTTCACATTAAGTATTGGTACCGATCCTCTTGAATGCTACATTGATTATTACTCCAAAATTCTTCATCCTGTTAGACAAGAAACAACAATCGCATGTTTTGATGCAGCAGGCACCAGAATACACACTACATTAGATATCGAACTGACCGCTCATCAAATCACGATTCGCGACAATAGTGGAAGAACGTTTATACCTACATATACTCCAGAAGCACATTGGTCGCTGACCGATCCATAATGGAAGCAGTTTGTAACTGATCAAGGTTTGGATAGAACGTAAGCTGAATGTATTTTAGTAGTCTGACGCAAAAGGAAGGCTGATGGTAGGGATTGTTGCTCAGATCGAACAAGACGTATATGTCTACTTTCGTTCAACTATTCTATGAGTGTCCATTGACATATCTCTACCATAGCTGCGCGGCGGATACAGCAGCGAATCCATTTGAACTCCCATCAACCATCACGCGATAGTGATAGGGATGACGGCAAATTTCGGGGTATGCATCGATGCATGATAAGAAAGAAAAGGGTATGGACGAATGAGAGGCAGTCAATTCTTTATTTATGTTTGCTATATTTTTTATATACTTGTACCTAGACTGCGTAGCCCAGAGCAAGGTGTCGCTGAAGGAATCGCTTCTTGTTAGTAATGAATGCCGGAATTGTGGATCCGATCAAATACAACGCGCATAATGCCCATAGAGAATCTAGAGAATCTAGGGGTTCGAGTTTGAACGCCGAAATGGCGTAAAAACTGACGAAAGTATACTGTATCCAGATGTCAACACAATTCAGGATACAGCCAGTATCGGCTATATGAGCCTTCACCGGGCGATAAGGGCGCCTTGGACAGTTGGATCACACAGCGAAATTGGTAGACTATATTCGGCCGGTTTCTCGTTAGTATGGTCGGAGGTTTTTGGACTCAGGGAGCGGCGGCAAGTAACCTTGGTTGGTTTTAGGATTGATGCTGCAATACAGAGGCGCCGATACGGGCTATTCCGTTCGTCTCTTGTGTGTATTTGAAGCGGCATGCCACCGGTATCAAGATGTTTCGCATTATTTAAGCATTCCGTCAGTGGAACGTCCTCGAATCATTCTCGTTGTGCCTACAAATACCCTCCTCCTCTCTCCATTTTCGACATCCATATTCGCACTCGCCTCCTAGGGCGTGGTGGAATGCTACCTGATGCCGCACAAGTGCTGCGCGCGTTTGGTGATTTAAGTGTCCCAGATGGCTGGAAGGTACTGTATTTTAGATCGCACCCTAAACTCAGAAGTCGAGGGCTCAGATGGAAGCAGGTACTCGGTAATATCCTAGACTTGATGGTCTCCCGAACTCCAGGTGACAGCTCCCACTTCCACCCTTTATGTGCTAGAATGCAAGGAATAAGCGCCGAAATCCTCACAACAGAAGCGACGCCATCCCCCGGTAGTGATGGCGCACAATTTGACTGCCAGAGTGATCACATCCAGCCCGCCTCAAAGTCTGCCCCTGACAATCCATCCCCGTCCCTCACTGGCACTGGCCAATCTGATCAAACAACTGGAGAGCCTCCTGGCCCAAAGCCGCCGTCATCCGGAAACACATCGCCCAACGATCTACCACCATTCGGTGAAAAGAGGTTTGCGAAGTTAGCCGCCGATCTACGTAACGAATTGCAACCGAACCCCAGTCTCCTTTTAGAAAAAGCATTCGATTTGTTCCAAGCATTGAGAGGCACGAACCCATTACGAGAAGAAATTAATTCTACAGATCCATGGCGACAACAGGTGTTTAAGCAGCTTAGAAACGCCGAGAAAGCCCATGATGCCCACGCTCTTTTGCATATGACCATGAAGTGATACTGGTCGTACCAGTTTGCCCGCGAGTATATGCAAGAAAGAAAGCTGACGGATATGCATGACGCAACAAAGCGCGTTAAACGGAAAAGACGGGAGACGTCACCTAGACAGCCCAAGAGATATACGAGACCCAAAGACGATCACGCACTAACAAAAATGATCCAAGACTGTTGGGGTCTCTGTCCTTCAGTTAAAGTTGCCAAGGACGATCGAAGGAGAAATAAGGCGATATACTGGCTTGACATTGGACTGCCGATGCTAGGATTGGTTGAACGCTTGGGCTATGCGGCGTTCATTGCTCCAGCCTTGCTCATCTCTCAGACGAGGTAGGGTCAAGAATTCCCTTTTGATTGGATTTATGTACTTACATAACACAAGGCTCAAGAAATTAGGACGAAATCAAATCAAGGATTTCGTTGATTATGTTGATAAGTGCTACATTGACTTCAAACAGCAACTAGTAGCCATCGAACCTATGGTAGAACAAGTGGTATGCTCTTGCAAATTAGAAGGACCATGTCTCCAGATTGAAAGCCTAACCCCCGAGTCAAAGTCCCAACAGGATAATCTTTCTCTTGCCCACTGGTTAAGCCCTATCATAGCTGCGCGGCAGAATCGCTAGCCACAGCGCTGCCCACAGATCAAATGCAATCAAACAAACTGCCAAACAAATCAACCAAATATGCCAAAATATTATTTCAAATCAAACAAATCCAAAACCCTGGATTTGAAATAACATTTGATATATTTGATACATGAGAGATGATCAAAGGTCGAATCTGCCGGGCTGTCGAGTGTCTTTGCAGCTTACCCGGAACATGGTCGACGTCAGGGTCTGGTGAGTGAATGAGTGGCCTATGCGAGATATGATATTGAAGCGTATCAATGAGGGAGGCAGAACAATATTTCAATTGCGATTCGGGTG